>PVIJ01000529.1:157658-280306 GCA_004024925.1 Scalopus aquaticus | reverse complement strand
AGCTCTGCCTGGCCCTCCGCTTCTGAGCAGCAAGTCCGCGGCTGGGTCCTGTCACGTGGCGTCTGCAGCCGCCACAGGAGCTGAAGTCGCTCCTAGAATTTCTAAAGTGACGCCACCGAGGACGACCCCGAGTGCTCCGCGTCACCAAGGCCCCTCCCTTCCGGGCTTCCCTACGGTCACGCGCCTGCAGACTCCTCCCGTGGCTGTGAAGGCAGATTTGTTGGCAGCAACATGGTCCCTCCTAACTCAAACGTCTCCTGAGCTGAGGCCGAGGGCCAGAGCCGCCCATCAGGATCAACGTCTCATTTCCAAAGGCCGCTTATGTCCGGGTTTCCCGGAGGAGGCGTCTTAACAGTCACGTCTGATAAAGTGCGCTTGGCTTAAGCCCTAAAACCGTCAAAGGATGCTCCCGCCGATTAACTTACTTGATGGCAACACCACCTCTGGAATTTACCAGGTTTAGGGAATTAAGATTGAAACAACTGATGTGCCCCTACTCAGACAATGGTTTGGGGGTGGTGGCCTGCTAGTGTGACCCCACCATGGAGCGGTCTGCACCCCGTGATGTCAACCACATCCCTTCTGCACAGTGGGAGGGATCCTGCATTCCCCAAGAAATGAAACCCAGGCCCTGGAAACCCAGGGCTTCAGAAACCCTAACTTTGGAATTATCAGTTGGAGCCGCACGTGCAAGGCACTCGTGCGCTCTCGCGGCCCGCCGGTGGGAGCGCCTGTGCCGGGCGCTGCACGCTCTCTGCAGTGCTTCTGGGCCGGCACGCCCAACCCCCAAAGACAAGCCAGAAGGACGGGGGGGAGGGGCAGGGCCACGGTGGACTCACATTTGTCCTCGAGGCCAAGACACCTCAATCTAGGGAGAAAGACATCTGATGGATGGGGACACACACACACACACACACACACACACACAATCTTTAAAGTTAGGTTATAAGCTTCTATGAACATAATAAACAGAAACAAAGAGATGTTATATATTCTGTGCAAATCTATGGAATGCAGTAAAAGATATTTCAACAGTAAAAGAGCTATTTCAAGGGAAATGTACAGTCATAACTACTCCGAATTGAAGCGCTGAATGCCATGATTACAGGTAAAGCAGATATCATAAAGAATGTTAACTATGTTCTAGTACTTTCAAAATTCCTATGAAAAGAATCTGAACATCCTGTAACCCAGCCCGAGACACCCTGATCTTAACTGTAAAAGACAATGGAAGGGGAAGGAGGAGGAAGGAGAGACTAACCCCCTTTAGCTGGTGGACAGAAGTCACGATGATTTAAGAACTGAGATGACCTCAGACCACTCACGCGGTATTACACGTCTCTGGGTAACTCTGGGATTAGAAGTGTGTCTTGGGTCTGGACATATTTTGTATTCTTGAGTGTGACACAAATAGGAAAAGCCTCACCAGGGCAGGCACTGTGGAAGTGACCGGCTTTAAACAAAACACCAAAGGGACGTGGAACGAGGATTAGTTACTGTTCGTCAAGGGATCATCTGGACGGGAGGGGACTGGAGCGGGCTGGGGCGCAAAGCCAATTTCTCCTGCTTGGAACCCCGGCTCTTGCCAGCCCGTGGACACGAGAACACTGATGCGAGCGCCTCACCTCTCCGGGGCCCTGGGCTTTCCTGACGTCGTCTCGGGACAGAGGGAAGCGCCATTCACGTCGTCCCGGGGAAGCCTCGCTGATGACCACGGAGAGCGACGGGGGCACACTATCACTTGCTCCCATTTGTGTGACCCGCCTTGTCCCCACCGACGCTGGGACCTCTGGAGATGGAGGGCAGCAACACAATGTGGGGTTAATCTCGTGGAGAGACGCTTCAGGTCCACAGCGGGAACGCTGGCTGCGCCACCTGGCCTTTCAGCACTGCAGATGCACCCCCAGCACCCAGGCGGGGGGGAGGTAAGGGTCCCCTGTGGGGGAGCCCTCCATGGCTGCAGCCATGTCACAACACTGTGTCCTTCCTGCCATCAGCAGTCTGCATCTCCCAGTAACGGGGACGTGTGACCTGAGGAGGAGGCCTGGCTTGTAGCTGTAAATTTTGGGGTTCAGCTCCATATTGTTTATCTGTTCCTCCCCGTGGACTCTGGCACTTTGGGGTACACGTTGTGTCCAGTGGCCCTGGCAAAGACTCTGGGGGAACCAGGGAAGCCCTAACCTTGAGGCTGACAAGGGGGGGGGCTTCTGCCATCCAACCAAGACAACATCAGCTCTGTCTGCGCAGCCCTGGCGCAGCGTGGCCCTAACTTGGCGTTACTGAAAGGGGTGGCATTAGCAGCGCGTCAAAGGAAGCGGGTCCAGACCTCTGTGTTCTGCCGCTGCCTTATCTAAAGTATGTCCATCTGTGCCAGACGGGGCCGAGGGCCGAGAAAGCATGAAGCCACCAGGCCAGTAGTTGGCAGAGTCCGTGGAAATCACGGGGGACTCTAGGTCTATCTTGCATGAAATAAACACAGAAAGTGGACAGCAGCAGCCCAGAGCTCATGGCGCCGCCAGCGGCTTTTGCTACAAGGCTTTTTGGCACATACCAACAAGTCTACAACTATTAACTAGTGTGACTGTTGGTAGCAATTATTTGTTAGTATGGTAACAAGCTAAAAGAGGAGGCGTCTATTAAGTACGTAAGGTACTGGCACCAATGCCAATGTCTACAAGGTTTTCCCCAGGCTACCAAGCAATTCCCAGATACCAGCTGCTTCTCTTACAATTCAGCTCAGCTCTGGCACTATCTACCAGGAGAGACAGTCAGACCGTTCAGGCCAAGTTTCAGTCCGATGAAGACATCCCCACCCGAGCTTCAGAGGCCGATCAATCCAGGTTGTCAGTGGACTTCTGCCACCTGACTAGAGAGGGGAGGCACCAACAGCCTCCTTCTGGGTTCAATAAATTTGTTAGAATGGCTCACAGAGCCCAGAGAAACCTTTTTCTTACTAGATTTCTGGCTTCCTGTGAAAGGATATAACTCAGGAAAAGTAGGCGGGAAGAGATGTATAATGCAAGGCATGGAAAAAAGGGGTGCAGAGGTCCCCTGCTCTCCACAGGCACTCCAGTCTGCCAGCACCCCAAGTGCTTAGCGGCATGGAAACCCTCAGAACTAACCCCTTGGGTTTATGGAGCTTCCTCACAAAGGCACGATGAAACCCTCCACTGCTGGTGTCTGGGCTCCATCTCAAGCCCCTCCCCCTCCCCCGGAGGTCAGGGGTGGGACTGGAAGCTCTAACTCTCTCCACAAGGTGGGGTCCCCAGACCACCAGTCCCTTTCTTGGGCGCAGCCCCAAGGTGACCTCATTAACATAATAGCAGGAAGCTTTGTCACGCCTGTGGCTTAGGAAATTCTGAGGGCCTCAGCACCTCTGAGTGGGGACGAAGACCAAACTCTTCTTTCTTATTACAAATCATAACACTGCGGAACAGAATTTTTAATTCCACAGGCAAGTTAATGACGAACACGTAAGTCACGTAGGCGCCGATCACTATTTTCCATCTAACACTGGCCAGACTGAGACCAGAGACACAGGCCATCTGAAGAAGCATCCGTGTTTACTACAAAGTCCATGTTATTTTAAGAACTCTAGGCTCAAAGAATGCAATTTCACACAAGCAGCTCAGAAGGTACATTTACATATTATTCAGTGAAGTGTGGCTTTTCATTTAGATCAAATGACTGCTCTAAATTAATTTTCTCAGTTTTGATTCCAAGTTTTCTTGTGCATGTACAAAACGTTACGTGATAGCTGTTAGTGTTAGCACGCGTAGCAGAAGAACCTCGCAACTAAGAATTGCTCGCCATTTTGTAAAATCAAGTCCCCCCCAACGCAGCCAAGGCATGGTCACAGATAGAAATCAGATTTCTGGGGCCTCCCTGGTGGCGCAGCGGTTAGGCGCTGCGCTGTGGAGCTGTCGGCAGCAGCGATGCGAGTTCGACGCCCGGCCGGGGAGAATCCCACATGGCGCGGCAGACCTCTCCTGCCTCGCCCGCTGCTCCCCTCAGCAGTGTATTTCTGATCTGCCTGTTCTGCTCCCCACTCTGTCTCTGGTGAACCCTCTCGCCACCCCACACCTCTGGCCTGTACCCCAGCTGTATGTATAAATAAATAAATTAAAAAAAAAAAAAAGAAATCAGATTTCTTTGGGATTTTACAACTTATATCAATGACACCTCGATAAGCATCTAACAAAACTTCTCATGCACTTGCTCTCAGGCATTTGTGCTATTGGACAGACATGAATCTATCATTAAAATGCATTTTTTTGTTCAGAAGCTGCACAAGCCCAAGTTTCAATCACCCCTGGGCGTCACATGACTCTCCGGGTGTGGTACACAAGGTGACAGACGTGCTTGTTTTTTCTCCTGTTAATCTGTCTGTTGGCAGGACCCCAGCTGGAGAGCCCAGGAAGACAGAGGGAAAAGATTTTCTTTGCCCTGACACAACCACCACATTAACTAGTTGATGAGGGTCTTCGCAACCTGTTTGCATTTTGTCCAAAATCAGCAATCTTTAATCCAAGTGCTCAAGTAATGGAGCAAATGTAAATAAGTAAATATAAATAACTGAAGAAACATTTGCAAGAAGGCACGGAAACTTATCCCACAAAAGTGAGGCTAAACTGGAATAATAATGAAAATTCTAAAGCTAAAGATGTCCACTCTGAAAGCAGTAATTGAACTTTCGGAATATTTTAATTTGTGGGAAGAAACTTTCAATGCAACTCCCATTTTTAATCAGGGGAGTTTTCGTCCTGTAAAGAAGTGAAATCAAGTAAACTTCAGATTTTGCTGCATTTAAATGTGGTACAATTTTTAAAAAATCTGTATAAAAAACAGTAACTTATTTCACAAGTTCTGTTTTGTAAAATGTTTGTCAGAGAAAGGTTCTCCAAGTGAAGCAAGAGACAGTACTTGGGATATTTTACTCTTTGTAGCTTAAACAAAAGTTGGAATTGAAACTGCTCTATTGAAATCCTCTTTGAGCTTAATAGCAGCAGAGGGAGATTTTCTCAGTTATGATCTACAGAGAAACACCTATTAGAGGTATTAACAATTTTGAATGCTTTTGTCAAGTTACAACTCTGAAGAAGATTACAGACAATTGTATTTTTCAATTAAAAATACTACAAAATATATTTCAAACAACTACTAATACCCAGTGTTGGAGACAGACATAGATCGCTATTAAACAGATTCATATGTATAAATACCAATGCCCTATTTATTACACTTGCAAATATTATAGGGTGAATTTTATTTTTTGAAATCATTTTTGAGCAGAACATTTTCACAGGACCACGAATACTCTCAAACTTATATGTCATCTATTAAATGACTCAGGTTATTATGTAATTGTGATTCTTTGTTGTGGCCTCACTACTCTCAGCAGCTGAGTTCTGGTGGCTGCCCTGTGACACTTGGCCTCTGAGTCCAGCAAATGCCAAGGTCCCCTCTCTTCTCACGGTCCCGGCTCTGATCTCCGAGCTGTCCCAGCCAGAGGCAGAGGCAGTGTGCATCCTGAGAAAGGAGCACAGGTGCGGGGGAGGTGTCGGCCTTCATCACGGAGACACTCTAAGGGCACAAAGGGAGACAGGGAGACGGAAGGAAGGAGAGGAGGCCAGATGCTGGGGCTTGGGGTCAGCTCAAGATAATGTCTGTAGATGGATGTTCAGTTCCTTCTTTTCCTCGCTGTATTTTATTGAATATTCCTGCCATGCACTATCACTGACGGACACTTGGCTTATTTAAAACATTTAGCTGTCGTAAGTAATGCTACGATGATGGTTCTGCATGTGTCTTTTTGACAAATATGTGTGTACTTCTGATTGCTGTTTACCTGCAAGCGGAGTGATGGGGCATGTGGCAAGGGGGCATCATCTTTAGGAGGTGATTGCCCATTTTCCAAGACAGTGGCATCGAATGGACTCCTGGGAGCAGAATAGGGGAGTTTTACTTGCTTCATACCCTTCCCCCACACTTGGGGCTGTCAGTCTCTTAAATGTTAGGTGTTCTATTAAATAAGGCAAAAAACCAAACTTTCAGATATTAAGACCAGCTGGTGGCACAGAAGGGGAAGGGGTAGAGGAGCAGATAAATCAGGTAAAATGGGTCAGTTGTATGGTAAAGGACGGAACTAAGACATTTTTGTGGTAAACTTTTAATTGTGTCTTCCATTGTGGTAACTTTGGTTACTACACAACCATACACATAGCATTGCTAGGATTCGCGTGTGTTGGCTCACACTTCTTCAGATGTGCGTTACCACACCTGGTGTGACCTTAGTGAGTCATGCACAGCTGTTGGTTGTTAATGGTGCGTGCCTGAAATGCTGCAAGGCAGTGTTACTTCCAATACACAAAGAAAAAAGAAGTTTAGTCCCTGTTTCATAGCAATGACGACGAGAAAGTGCCCTGAGGTGCCATCGGGTTCTGCCTAGACTGGTCCTCTCTGCCACGGCTCTCTCCTGCTGGGCTGTGGGGCTGTCGGCTTTGCCACAGAATTCACCAAATTAACAAGCCACAGGATGTCCATGCAGGCTGACACTCCAGGTTAGCGACATTATTGCTTATTTGGTTGCAAACAGCTCTGTAAGCTGCGGAGGGCACGAAGCACAGATCTGCAAGGGCTTAATTCTAGTGGTCACGGGAGCAGCAGCCGCACACGGGTGCACACACGGCACAGGCGCTCATGAGCTGCCAGCTACAGAAACCCGCCCAGCACCTGCGGAGTCTGTGGACAGTAATCAGCACCAGTGTTGTTTTCTTTTTAAAGATTTATTTATTTGTGCATATGTGAGCTGGGGTGCAGGCCAGAGGTGCGGGATGGTGAGAGGGTTCACCAGAGACACAGTGGGGAGCAAAACAGGTGGATTGACTGAAATCCACTGCTGAGCAGTGGGGAGCAGCAGGGAGACAGGAGGGGTCTGCTGCGCCCTGTGGGAAGCTCCCTGGCCGGGGGTTGAACTCGTGCTGCAGTGGCTGCCAACAGCTTCACAGTGCTGAGACTTAACCCCTGCGCCACCAGGGAGGCCCACAAATATTATTTTCAATGGAAGTAACTTCTTCCCTTTACCAACTTCATAATCCATTGCTAATTATGTAGATAAAATTGCAATTACAAATACCCAAGTCACTTATAATGTTTTCCAAGAAAAAAAAACCTATTTGCAGATTATTTGGACCTTTATTTCCCATAAAATGGATCTTAATAATGCTTAGGGCCTCCCTGGTGGCGCAGGGGTTGAGTCTCAGCCTACGAAGCTGTCCACAGTCACTGCAGCACTAGTTCAATCCCCAGCCAGGGAGCTTCCCACAGGGCACGGCAGACCCCTCCTGTCTTTCCGCTGCTCCCCTCAGCAGTGGATTTCAGTCAGTCTGCCTATTCTGCTCCCCACTCTGTCTCTTGTGAACCCTCTCACCGCTCCCTCCACACCTCTGGCCTGCACCCCAGTTCTTGTAGGCATAAGTAAATAAATCTTTAAAAAAAATAACGCTTAGCTCTCAACAGAAGTCCAGCCAGGGCCCTGGGACGCTTTCGGAATGCTGCCTTCTGTAACGTCCACCCTCAGAAAATGAAATGCTTCGAACCCGCCTGTCCCGACAGGCCAGGCTGACCTCACGGATGCGGAGCTGATCCAGGGGACTTGCAACACTGCCCAGCTTGTGCGGGGGTGCTGGGTGCACCCACAGTGGCAGCTACATGGAGAGCAAGGCGCCCGCCTCAGGTACAGGCACCTGCAGAATCCCACAGAGCCCCACCGAGGCCGCCACCGCACCCTGCAGTCTGGGGGTTCACCGCGGGAGAAGGGGAGGTCTGGGGGCTCATCGCGGGAGAAGCCAAGGTCACTGGCTGTCCCTGACGCTGAGGGCTCACATTTCAAAGTACGCGGAAGAGAAACTCTCTTCCCTTTTCCTAAGTGACTGACCCCAGCAGAGCTGAGTAATCTACACCTCAGGAGTCATTTTTAAGAATTTGACTTTCTTCTTCCTCATAGGACCTTCAAAGTCTCAATTGATTTCTAGTTTTTATCTTATTTTATTCAGTTTTGGATAATTCCATGACATTCAGCAGGGGCTTCTAAAAGTTGGGCATTTCTTAGAAAAAGAACGTGGTTTCTGGTTGTTGCACTGCATAGGGCAGATTCACTTTAGTTCAGATCAGAATGTTGAAATCTCTGATGCAGAGACCTGGGCTGGAGGTCGCGGGGTCAGAGGGCTGGAACCTCGTCCTTCAGCATCCTGAGCCCGCGAGGCCCCCGGCCTGTACCCGGCTCTGCTTCTCCAGCGCTCTCCACCTTTGGACATCTCGGCTTACTTCACGGAGCCTGCTCTTACCTTCCAGGAGACCCTGCAAGGGTGCAGGGAGGGCGGCGTGGGAGAGGAGGCGAGGCCAGCCAGCGCGGGTCGGCTCAGCCAGGCCCTCGTGGGCTAACCCCAGAGACTTTTCAGATCTTGTCCTTAGCTTTATCCATAGGATAGGAGTACAAATAATTTTCAATTATGTTAGGGAAGAATTACAGGTCACAAAAGTAATTTGAAGTTACTTTTCAATTTCAGGGGAGGCCTTAGGTCCCCTGGGTGGGCAGCTTTGCCCCTGGGAGGGACTCTCCTCTCTGGAGGGTCTACACAGCTCTCCCTCCAGGCCGGGCGAGGGCAGGGCAGGCCACGCTCTCTCAGGAAGGGCTCTCAGAGCTTAAGTAGAGAGAACTGGTCGTGGGGAGGTGGGGGGCACAGTGTGACGTCGTCTCTGCCTCAAGCCAGAGGACGTGTCTTTGAAGTTTCTTCTTTCATATTGAAAAGTTGTAAGATAGAACATTCTACGATGGAACCTACTCATGTTTATCGCAGTATCAGCAGGTGTTCTGACTGACCTTCTGCAGCGCCACGTGAACGCACCCTCCAGCCCCCGTCCCCACCCCTGTCCCCCACTTGTGTGAGCGTACCCCTCGTCCCGTCCCGGCAGGTCACGCTAAGGGATGAAGGCACTGGCTGGCTCTCATAGGAGACACAGATGATCTGAGTGTGAAAACAAGGTCTCCAGTGCCCCAACACACACACAACCCAACAGCGTTTCTGTTCCAGAAGCAGGCTCTTGCTGGGCAGGGCTGTGCTAGAGACTCCAGCCGCAGTCCCCAGAGGGCGCCTGAAGGCTGCTAGCGCTCTTCAGGGTCTGCACATGGCCATGAGTCCCCCCAACCCCAACACCCACGCCAAGAGAGGGCTGACCGCAGACAGCCACCAAGCGATGTCTCAAAACCCAGGCAGGAACAGAATTTATACACTGTCTATATTTATATAGAGAGACTTTATACACAATGTAATTACCAACCCTAGCATAAATGCCAAAATAGCCAAATACAGTGTGAACTGACAAGAGAGATCCAAGACTCACGGATACACTACAAGGGAGAGTGACCAAGGTCCACATTCCGCATCTCTCTGTTAAGCAGCGGGCGAGCGGTGAGTGGGTGAGCGGTACCAAAGCACCATCCAGTGAAAGTTAACCTGCTCCCCCAGGACCACCAAGGGCAAGTACCAGTGGACTTCAGACTAATCTACCCCTCTCCGAGCCGCAGCAAGCCCCGTGAGTCTGCCATCCAAGGCAGCGTTACTTCAGTAGGCGGATGAGCTTTTGTGGACAAGCGTGAATGCAGGAATATCATAAAGCTGTTTCTGCCAAACGACGGCATCAAAGCCGCGAGTCTCCAGTGGGAGAGCTGAGGCGAGGACAGGGACATGCCGTTTTCTGCATGGAGCGTCCTAGGGGAATTGGTCTTAAAACATGTTCCCGGAGGCTCAGATTTTGGCTGTGCAAACACGTTCATTCTCAGTTTGTCTTCAGCTTTTCAGCTGAGAAGTGATGACTGACAATGGAGGAAGGGCAGGGACGTGGGCCCCTGAGCAGGCGCGCAGAGGGGGGCTGCGGTGGCGACTGCTTTCTCCTAGTCAAACGATACAATGGTAATGGTCTTTTGGCTTTGGACGGTCTCCATTTGCATACTTTTAAATTAGAAAGAATTATAAAGTAAGTCTCAAGGCAGAGAAATGCTATTTCCCCCAAGGTGTATCCGATATTAGGGGGAGTCTCAAGATAGACATACCCATTGGGGGAAGAACACAAACGCCCCTTTGGTGTCAGCCAGTCATTCAGCTATGGCTCTGGGCTGCCATTCCTGAGCCAAGGCAAGGTATCGGGTAAAGGTATCCAATTTAGGACTTTTAGAAGCAATTTCTACCGGAAATACTCAACAGTCCTTCTACCTTCCAGGGCAGCACTGTCTGTTCTTGGCTCAGGTGTTGGCTTTTTCTTCATTAATTTGTAAATTTAAGACTATTAACTGATAACCTTGAGAGGATAAAGAGCAACTCACTCCTGCAAGGCCAGGTGCCAGGTGGGCAGATGCTGGTTCACACAACACCTCAGGGTGTTTTAACTCTCAAATACTTCACGTTCTTCTTCGGGAGAGAGGAAAATATTTTATGTCCAGATAAACTCATAGGACCCAAATCATGTCCCTGAATTAAGTTTTAAGCCTAACATCTGGGAATGAAGAACACATCTACTTTATATATTTTTCTACATATCGCAACTGTGTGTGTGGCTTTGCGAGCAGTGTCACTGAAACCTTATCTTTAATTTCTGTGTCTGTCAGCAGACAGGACCATAAATAAGGGTTTTCTCACATGATACGATTGATTTATAAGCTGCAAACAAGCTCTGGCTCCTACCTTTTGCAGCCTTTTAGAATTGGTCAGAGCCTTATAGATTACCTACTTCAATTCTCGGGTTTTGTAAGGAAACTAAAGGTCTAAGAGACTATACTATTTCCTCAGGTCAGAAAGCTAGCTTATTGACACTGGAGCTCCTTGAAGCTAAGTTATTATACACTTCAGAATTATTTAAATAGATGAAAGATATGTTAATCTTTTTCTTTCACAAAAACGTGTTTGTGAAGCACAAAAAGAAATAATATTCTTACCATGTTACCCACTGTCTATAGTCTCAGAGGACAAAAACAATGAATCCTTCCTAAATTATTCTGTCTGTAAGGCCAGTGCTACCTTAATACCAAAATCAGACAGAGACATTCCAAGAAAATTATAGATCAATATCTTTCACAACAGATGAAAAATCCTCACAAACTCTTGGTAAATTGACTCTGAAAGGCTCCAGAAAGAATTATATATGGCATTCAAGTGTGCTTTATCCCTGGTATCCAAGGCTGATGCAATAGTCAAAAAAATAAATGTAATCCAAGCACATCAACAGACTAAAAAAGGAAAATTCACATGATTATACCAATAGATTCAGAAAAAGCTTTTGACAAAATCCAACACCCACTCAAGAAAAAAAAAAAAATACCAGTGAACTAGGAATAGAGAGGAACTTCCTCAATTTCATAAACGCTATCTACAAAAACCCTAAATAGAACATTTTCCTTAATGGGTACAAACTCAGTAAAAGTGAGCACAAGTGAAGGATGTCCCCCTTACTAATCCTTTTCAACATCCTACTGGGAGAGCTCTCAATGTAATGGGCCAAAAAGGAAAAAAGTATACAGAGTGTAAACAAAGAAACAATTGCTTTTGTTCACAGAGGCTAAACAGAAAATTAAAAAGATCTAGAAGGGATCATGCTCAACAAAATAAGCCAGAAGGAAAAAAAAAAATATCGAACGGTTTCACTTATAGGAGGAAAATAGGGGAGCTAAATAAGAGATCAAGAGAAGAAAATAACACAAAAAACAAAAACAAGCAAGAAACCATAAATGAGAGACATTCTACGGGGTTGGGGCGGGAGAGGGAAAGAGCACAAGGGACTATGTGATTGGTTCATGGTGAACTGGTGGAGGGAAACCTGCCGGGAACACACAATAATGTAAAGGCTATAAATAAAAAATAAATCTAAAAAAACTAGAACATAAAAAAAAGAAAATTAAAAAGAACCAACAACAGTAACAAAACCCCCCAGAACTAGTGATTAAAGCAAGTCGGAAGGAAACAAAACTAACGTACAAAAGTCGATTACTTTCCTATCTGTCAACAATGGCCAAGTAGAATTTGAAATTAGAAACCTACTACCATTTCTTACAGCACCCCTCCCCCAAAATAAAATACTTAGTTATAAATCTAACAAAACACACATAAGGTCTATGTGAGAAAGCTATGAAACTTATATAAACAAAATCATAGAATTACATAAATGCAGAAATTTTCATATTCAGGGATAGGAAGACTCAGGATGTCAGAATAGTCAGGATGTCAGTTCTTCCCAACTTGATCTACAGATTTAAAGCAAATACAATCAAAATCCCAGCGAGCTTGTTCTATGGACCTTGACAAACTGATTTTAAGGTCTACACGGAGAGGTAAAGGGCCCAGAAGGAGTTTTGAGGCAGAACATTCTATCTGACTTCTAGCCTTACTGAAAGCAACAGTAGTAAAGACAGTGTAGTACTGGCAGAGCTACAGGTGAACAGAGGAATGGAACAGAACAGAGAATGATGAAATAGAGCACGAGTTTAGTCTGCTGGTATTTGACAAAGGCGCAAAGGTCACAGTGTGGAGCAAAGAGATCTTTTCCAAAAAACTACAGCGTTGGAACAAGTGGACATCTCCAGGCCAAACAATGACCAAATATATGGAGATTACACCCCTCACAAAAGTGAACTCAAAAGGATCATAGACCTACATGTAAGATACAAAACCATAAAACTTCTAGAAGATAACAAAGGAGAAAACCTAGATGACAATGGGTATGGCATGATGTTTTAGATAAAATAACAAAGGAGCAATCTATGAAAGAAATAAGTTGGATGTCATTTAAATCAAAAATATTTTTCTATAAAAACGACAAGGTGAACACTAGGACAAAAGAAGCCCCAGACTGGAAGAAAATGTTTGCAGAAAACACAATTTCATTGGACTGTTACCCAATATATACAGAGCTGTCAAAACTCAACAATAAAAAAAAAAACTGATTAAAAATGAGTGAAAGACTTGAACAGACACCGACCACATAAGATAGATGGAAAATAAGCTCATGGAAAGAGGCTACACATTATCAGCATCTAGGAATGCTGGAAACTGCAGCATCAGGAAAGTGCAGCTCTAAACGACTACACCTCCATCAGAACAGCAGCACCAGGGACAGTGACACTACCCAATGCTGGTGAGAGTGTGTAATGACAGGAATTCATTCTTCACTGATGGAGATGCAAAAGGACAGACTCACTTTGGAAGAGAGCTGGACACTTGTTATAGAACTAGACATATTCTTACCCTGTCATCCAGAAATCACCCGCCTTGTGATGTACCCAAAGGAGAAAAAAACCTTAAGTTCACACAATCACTGCACACAGCTTTATTCATAATTGCTAAAACTTAAAAGCAATGCACACATCCCTCATTGGGTGAGTGGACAAATAAACCGTGGTCCAGCCAAACAATGGAATATCATCCACTGATCAGTGATCTATCAAGACACGCAAAGACACAGAGGACGCAAAGGGAAAGAACAGTCTGGAAAGGCTGCACACTGTATGAGGCGACTGTTACTCCTGGAGAAGGCAAAGCTCTGGAGACACTAAGAAGTCAGCGGTGCAGGAGCAGAGCAGGACACCCCTTAATTTTAGGCAATGACTCACAGGATGCATCGTGCCCAGAGTGAACTGTAAGGAACTTACTTCGGTTGATTATGATGGGTCAATATAGGTTGATTCTTGGTTAAAAACAAACAAAAAACACAACACGTCATTTGGATGAATGATGCTGACATGGGGAGACCACGTGGGGTGAGGAGAGGAGGTGGGTGTGTGCAAACCCTACATGCTTTCTCTTAATTTTGTTGTCCCTCTAAAGACACTGAAGAAATAAGGTCTTTAAGATTCTTACCTTGTGTTAGTACGATAAAGGCCACACAGAAAAATGTTTAAGTCATTTAAACACGACCATCCACATCTAGTTTTAATCTATTACGTAGTTAATATGTCTAACTTCACTTAATGATGAATGATTGGCAGATACAGGTAGAAAAAGAAAGGATAAAAATCACCAAACTTTAATTTTCAAATCTGCAATTTATAATGACTTTTATTGCCAGGAAGCTATATTGTGCCAACATCAAAACCAAAGGAATATATTTGAACTTAACTTCACAAGTCAGTAGAACTTCCATTAACAGAGGACACAGTAATATTATGAACAGTGACAGAGAGACTAAGTGCCTGGTTTCTAGACTCTCCTGAGAGCTTTCAGACTGAGAATTTTGCAATCTGCTTTCACATCGAAAACACATATAAGCAAGTGAGAAATGTTCAAACTTGCTAAATGTAATGAAGTACCACAAACATTAATGACAAATTAACGTCTTTTAGCAAATGAACAAATGTTCGCTCAGACACGGGCTGGCACGGTCTAACCGGGGTGATCACTCTGGAAAAAGATTTGGCAAAACGCATCAAGAACCTTACCCATGTCTGTTGCACTGACCTTCTGTTTCCATTTCCAAGGCTGTGTTTTTCGTGCATACTTTCAATGCATATTTTTAAATTAGAAATCATGGAAATCACCAGCTATAGGAAGATGAGTAATGCAGAGCAACTCCATGTGACGGAATCTCAAGCACCTACTTTTAAAAAACGAGTCTTTGGGGAACACTAAGTGGCAGGGACAATTGACTGCGATGCCCTGTCAAAATCCAGATACAAAGCTGCGTCTCCACCGTGACTACACAGTGTGTTCGTGTGGGCACAGGCGCACACACACACACAGACAAGCACACCCCCTACACCCACACATCCTAGGCAGAGTTAAGACCCTGGAGAGAATTAACCCAAAGTCGTTCTAGCCGTGATGGTAAAAATTCCTAACATTTTTTATAGTTTATTGTGAACTAATTACTTCTAAAGTAAAAAATAAAACATCAGCGGGAAAAATACCCAGAATGGCCATCCCAGTGTATGGAGAATACTGGGGTGTCCTGTGCGGGCTTTTTCAACACCCCAGTCCCTGAGTCCAACAATGCCAGACAGAGCCCTCCTCTCTCTTTTGCAGCTGCAGAGGAGAGGGGACCTGTTGACACAAGCGCTTGACTGTACCCACTCCCTTAAATCTAATCAGATATAGCAGTTTCTATTTAAATACTCCCCTCCCCCCAAAAAAAGTAATAGGGCAAATTTTTCACGGCAACAGACGATATTATTTTCCCAGTAATTATCGCCCTCTGTATTTGGGAAGTGCTTCGTTTCCCACAGAGGCTGTTGTGAGTTATTAACATGAAGGTGACAGCTTACCAGCAGGGGACACGCAGGGCAGAGCCCGCCCTAAGAGAAGGGGCTGTTCCCATATTTCAATGCCACCTTTATCAGATTTCATGAAAGGTTTTTCTCTCCTCACTGGCGGCTACATTCTGACTCGCGCCAAAGTGTTTTGACTTTCTCTTTAGAAAAACTGAAAAGCGATTAATGTAACCTTTGCTCTCAAGGCCCTGGGGCCCTCACTGCCAGTGTTTCCAGACCCTGGCCTGAAATCAGCTGCTCCCCCTGCGCATGGAGGCCCGGCCACCAGCGGTCACTTCCCGGCCACCAGCGGTCACTTCCCGGCCCGGGGCGCTGGGCGCTGCAGCTTGGACTGCAGTGGAGCTGCCTGCCCTGAGAACCAGACCTGCCTCCACAGGTATGCACCTCATTTCCTTCCCTTCTTGGACACAAGTTTGTTCAAACAGGTGTTGTTGGGGTGTATAGGCTCCTGTGGACCAACATTTTATTGCAGTTAAATAAAGAACAGAGAAGCCGGGTGTCCACAGTAGGTATTCCCGCAATCAAGAAATGCCAGAGTTTAAAGTAACTTTAAAAGGCCACGCAGTGGGGCCCCAAGGACCACAGGGAGACGCGCGGGGCGTAGAGCAGCCTCTGCTTCAGCGTGGGGAACAACAGAGTCTTTGAACCTGCTCACGAACTCCCTTAGCTATTTCACGCCAAAATATCAGGGCGAAGGCCTCTGGACCACAATGTGAGCCAAGCTCGGAGAATTCGGGACACAGTTTCTCTGTCCCTCCATTTGGATAGCGTGGAGTGAGGAGTTCTATGCCAGCTGTCTGCTCTGCAGATTCGAGAGCTCCTGTTGTCAACTTTCGGCCTCGGCACAAATAATAATTCCAGTCTGGTCAATCAGTCATGGTTTTCAGTGAGATTAGACATTACCAGGTCCAAAATGCTTTTATTTGGGGGCGCATGAATCTAAATGAAGCCCCAATATACACACTGAGTGGTGGGTGGAAGAACTGAGCGGGGAAAGGACACCTGCAGCACAGCACTTAATGGCGTTCATCTGCTACTCTGCTCCTAACAACAGCGGCGCCCCAGTTTTAGTCGGAAGTCCCTGACCTCGAGCCACGTGTTTCTGGCTTGGTGTCAGCTAAGGCGCCACCACGTTTGGATCTGCCGTCTCACTTGCGGGCGAGGCTTTAGCTCCTAAGGTGAGGATTTGCCATTTCAGATGGTTTCATCACATCGAAGCACTGACTATTTAAATGAGGCGCGCAATGTCGCAGCCAGGCCCCGGCCCGGGGGCGGGGTCACGGCACCCCGGGGGCGCGCCCCAGGTCCTACCTGACGTCGGTGCAGGCGATGCAGGCGATGTCCCGGCTGTTCGTGGTGATCAGGTTCAAGGCCACCGACGTGTCTTTGTCCGAGGTCGGGTGTGCGCCGCATTTAAAGAAAAACTCCTGCGAAAATAAGAAATACGGTCACAGACCTGGCATCGGACTGGCCATTTTCTAGCGTCTCCACATCTCTGCTTCCACAGTAAACATCTCTGGGGCAGGAGAAGGGATCTGTCACCGGGACTGAGTCGGCCATCAATCAGCATCAGCCTCTAGAGGAAAACGAACGCTCGCGCCGGAGGCGGCTGCCGCGGGGAAGGATGGCGGCGGCGGCTGCTCTGCCCTCGGCTGCCCTCCAGCCACGGGCCCGGCGGGTGTCCTGTCCAGCGCGGCCCTGTTCAGCGGGCGAGCCCAGGAACTGCACATGTGGACGCCGGGGGAAGCCTAGCAGGGCACCTCCAAACGAGAAAGGGGGTCCCTGAGCATGAAGTGACTTGCCCGAAACCAAATATCCGAGGTGAAGCCAGGAAGCAGCTCGGCTCCCCGGAGCGCAGCCCGGCCTTTCCTCCAGCCTGCCCGCCGGCTGCTCCGGCCGAAGTCAGAAGCGGGTGCAGGGTCAGGGGCTGGGGCCCTCCCGCCAAGCCGCAGGACGTGCTGCCCTGTGCGGCCGCGGGCGCACTCCCAGCCCAGGCCGCAGGCAGCCCGGAGCTCCTGGGACACTCTGCGGGCCACACCCCCACCGGGCGGCTGGAATGTTCCAGAACAGACCTTCTCACACACCAAGGCGCGGCTGCCCAGTACCTGCTCAGCGTCCTGCCAGTCTCTCACCGTCCCCAAAGACTTCGGCCGGGCCACATTTCCTGCGGCCGCGCGCTCAGCGCAGAGACGTCCCGGTGGGAGGCGCAGCGGCCGCCCCCGCCGACGCCACAGCTAGACCCGGCAGCATCAGCCGCGGGCCCCGCAGGACACACGGACAGCCCCCGCCCCCAGCGCCAAGGGGCGGGAAGCCGAGGGAAGCCTGGGGGTGCAGCCCGCGAGCGGGGGCGCCTGCCAGAGCTGACTCGCGCATACGCTCCTCGGGGCTCCTAGACCTGGCGCTGCCCTGCACAAGGGGGCGACCAGGGCTCCAGGGAGGATGGCTGGCCGGCCACGAAGGCTCTCGCCCTCCAACTGCTGGAGGCTGGGCTGGGCGGGGCCGGGGGGCACGGCAGGTGGAGCACCTGGGTCTACCGCAGACCAGGCGCCACTGGGGGCCCAGGCTTGGATATTCAAAACACCTGCGCCCCACACCTCAGGGCTAAACCACCACAGCAGCAAACACGTGTCTAAGCCGGAGTGGGAGAACCTGGTAATAACAAGAGCAAATGCTTCACGAGAAGCGTCTGCCTGGCACAGCAGCAGAGCTCGGTCCATGCCACCTACAGTTCGCGCCCCGGGCTCCAGAACAGCCTAGAGGGGAAGTTGGCATGAGGTGAGAGACGCTGAGCGGAGCAGATGGCCTAGAGGGGGTCACCGTGGACCCCACGCTGGCACCACAGCACAGAAGGAAGGTTGACCTTGGCCTTGAATGCAGGAGGCGGTTGGGAGTGTGGGCAGGGGGCGGGCGGCCTGATGGTGACACCTGGAGTGTGGTGTGGGCCTGCAGGCGTGGGCACACCTGAGCCTAGAGGCTGGGGCTGTAAGGGCAGCGCCGCTCAAAAAACGGCCCCAGCGGAATGGCTATGAGAAGGCCTCGAGAGAATGCCAGGAAGATTCCCGGGGGCTGGGAGAGCTGCCAGCCCCCTGGCTCCCTGGCCCCCTGCCTTGCCAGCCTGTGGGCTTGCAATCGGCGTAGAAAGAGCATCAGCGCCTGGAGAGGCCACTGAGGGCTCCGGGGCTCACCTTTATCCGTCTCCAGAATTCGCTAGGGAAGCTGCCCTGTGCTTGCTGCCACCACACAGCGGGCTTCAGGGGAATGGTTATAAGGAGCTCATGGAGCGCATCACAGTGACAGGGACAGAAGACGGCGAGATGGAGAAAACACGAGACAGTGACAACAAGAGGTTGTGGAGCTGAGCGAGTCACGTGTGAAAGGGTCTTAAAGGGTCACGAGGCAATAGCACGACAAACGCAGAGGCGCCGGCGCTAAGCATCGTGGCGAGCGGGAGGAGGAGAGAGACACGATGGGCCACGAGGGGCAGCCGGAAACCCGCCCCCCGGGGCACACAGAGCCCATCACTCACGAAGCCCAGCAAACCCTCAACGGAAATCCACAGACGTAACACGTAAGATCATAGAGTGGAACCTAAAAACATAAAAGGAAAACTTCGAAAAATAAGAAGACAAAGCCTGTCCTGCATCCATCCCGGACCGGCTCAAGCAGACTCTGCTTATCAGACGCTGCCTGCCGTCCTGGGCTCCGCGGCGCTCCGCCACTCTCCGCCACTCTCCCGGGCTCCGTTCTCTGCCGCTGCCACACGGCGGCTGCCTCCGCTGCCTCGCGCCGAGCTCCAGCCTCCTCGCGCCGGTGGCGCTGCCCTTACAGTCTCTCCTGGCCCGGGCGCGCCCACTCACGCACGCGCACGCACCACGAGGCACCGTGCTGGAAATCCCGATGCCCCCTTCATTTACCCTACAAACCCCCAAAACTCAACAACCAAAAAATAACAAAATGGCAAATAGCACTTACGTCTCAATAATCACTTAAATGCAAATGGCAGGGGGATAGAAGAATCTGCACACTGCAAGTATTAGTTGGCATATGAAAGTATCTCTCTTAACTCTGGACTTGTCATCAACAAACTTTTATTAAAAATTTAGCTATGGGGCCTCCCTGGTGGCACAGTGGTTGAGCACTGTGCTGTGGAGCTGTCCGCAGCGCGCGATGCGAGTTCAAAACCCAGGCAGGGAGAATCCCACATGGTGCGGCAGACCTCTCCTGCCTCGCCCGCTGCTCCCCTCAGCAGTGTGTTTCTGATCTGCCTGTTCTGCTCCCCACTCTGTCGCTGGTGAACCCTCTCGCCACCCCATGCTTCCGGCCTGTACCCCAGCTTGTATGCATAAATAAATAAATCTTTTTTAAAAAATTAGCTATGAAAGTTTTGGCTAATTCAAGGACCTCTCTGTGCCATCTTCATTACAGCATTAGCCACAAGACCTAGGAGTTGGAAACAACATAAGTATCTACCTGTGAATGATTAGATACAGTGTGTACACAGAGGAATACTACGCAGCTACAGAAAAGCTGAAATCCTACTATGCGCACCCACATGGATTGAACTGGAGGGGACAGTGCTTAGTGACATAGTCAGAAGAGGAAAGACAAGTATCGTACGATTCCATTCGCATGCAGGAGAGACGCAAACAAACGAGCTAACACAATTAAACACACTATGACCGTAAGAACAAAGTGACGGTGACGAAGGCAGGGAGAAGAGTGTGGGTGGCCAGGCAAACAGGGTCAGAGGATGAAGGATGGAGCCGGACTCTTGGCGAAGCTGATGCGGTAGGTCCCGTGTCGATTTTCAGTACCGCGCACCGGAAACTCACACACTGGTCTAAGTCAACCTTGATTTCAACAGTTTTCCTTTACTGTTTTCTTTTTGTGGGGCATATGGTTTTATCCCACGTGCTAAACTCTGCATCCCAGCTGAAAGCAGTCAAGGGCAGCATGCATAGGTCTGCGGCCGTGTCCTAATAAAGTTTGATTGATGCAAACATATGGCAAATGGATTTTGCCAACAAACCACAGATTGTCCACCCCTGCTGGAGACCCTGGGGCGTTTGTGGGTTGCTGTGTTCGTACCTGTGCCCTAATAGCACTGGGCACAGGCCAGGCATTCATTTATGTTCTTAAGTAAAAGCTGACAGTCAGCTACTGAATGCTGCGGTGTCCCTGCACGCGCAGCGCTGACCCTCCCTGTTCTCCCTACTGCGGCCCCCGCCCCCCACCGGCCTCCGTCAGTGAGCAGCAGCTGGGCCCCCACCCGAGAGCGGGGGAGTCACCCGCGGTGGCAGAGTGGGGGTAGGCATTGTGGCCTCGCCCCAGATCTGCTTCAGTCCTCCTGGGGGGTGGGGGGAGCAAGACTGTGTGTCTCTGCTATGCAGCCGGGCGGGGTGCTGACAGCTGTGGACTGGATCAACCCTGAGAACCACGCCCTGTCACAGGCAAATGTGTCCCTTCCCACCTTCTGGAGTGGGAAGTGTCCCCAGGTCAGTGTTGGGAACCCAGGCTCTTAGCTGCAAGCTTCTCGCCAGCCCAGAGAAGGGGGAGGTGGCTGGGGTGGTGGGGGCCGGCAGCACAACCGCCAGTCAGCCCGTGCTGCTCCACCTCAGCAGGTGCCACACGGGGGTCTGCACCTGCAGGGGTCGCGCCAGCAGCTTCAAGTAACAGAGGGGTGGCGGGGGTTCTGGTGGCGCTGCCCAGGTGCGCCTCTGCGGGGCCGCCCCCACCCCTGCCCTTCCCTGGAGCAGCATGGAGGTCACACTTGAATGGTTTCTCTTCTTTTTCCACCTGGAATGCCACCTTCTCCGCTCAATCTTTTAAAGCGCTACAAATCCTTGAAAGGCCAGTTCAAGAGGATCGGAGAAAAAAATTAAAGCGATTCCTGCCAGAACAAAAAGTTTGGAGGACGCGGCTGGCCCTTCTGAAATGCAGGGAGCAGGCGGGGCCTGCTTTTTGCAGACATGAAAAAACCCTCACTCATAACACAAAGTAATTCCTCCAAAAGAGCTGACTTGGCGGGACCATTGAGAAGGCATTTCATATCCAGATAAATGGATAGATCACACTTGTATTTTTTCTTAGCTTGCAGAAAGCGACTGGTAGATATTCCGCTAACAAATCACAAATTGCTTTAACTCCAGATAAAATGCAGCTAGATAAAAGCCCGAATCCTTTTTTCGGGGGGAGGGGTGTTTACAGATAGAAGTATAAGAACTTACAGCTTTAAAAAAAAAAAATCCAGTAATTCACATGGTGTGATACAGCTAAAATACAAACGACCAATTGTGCATTAGTGTGCAAGAGAGAATTCCAGCGGTGCTTTATGAGAGGAGGTGCCGGAATGATTGGCGGGGAGGAGGGGCTGCGACTCTCCCCGGCTTGCACGCTGACAGCTGAGTCTGCCGCAGTGTCCTGGGCCCTGCAGAAGACACGAGACTCCTGGGTCACAAAGTCCTGCCTGATCCAGGGCCCAGGCAGAAAGAAGCATGGATATCATGATTACGTCATTCCCCCGCACCCCAGAAAACAGCAGAGGGCAGGTGAGCTAGAAGCTGCATGCACAGAGCTCCTGCGTCCCAGCCTAGGCCCCTGAGTGTGGCGAGCCCAGACCTTCGGCCAAGGAGCCTAGCAAGCGTCTGCTGTGAGGAAGCTCGGGGGTTACTGTGCCGGGCGAGGAACAGCCTGTGTGTACGGCTTCCTGCAAAGATCGCCTGGGACAGGGAGCGGTCAGGGCCTTCCCCACAAGAAGTGCGCCCACAAGACCCCTGGACAAAGGCCCCTCTGCACCCTGGGACCTCTCCTGCCGGCCGTTTCCTGCCCTGTCAATCAGTGGGTTCCGATTTTCGAAGCCTTTGTGCTATTTCCCGTCTCTGTTCAAAACACACAAGCAGTAATGCCAAACCGCACAGGAGGGAGAGGAAACCGTAAAATTTTAATTGAAACATTTAAATAATTTAAGATTTCTACCTCGGGAATCTCATTTTGCTTACACAGGTTGTCATCTCGCCGACAGCGGCCTGCGTCTTTGGGGGTCACTGTCAATGAGTTGTGACTTTCTCTGCTTTGTTTCTTTGGATTGTTCGGATTAAAAAATCAAGGAGGAGAAAGCTGGATAAGTCTAGTGTCCACCCCACTTGGTGAGGAAGCAACGCCCTGGGGAACCTGGTCATCTGGACCCACGGTCCCGCTCAGCCCTCAGGGGTCCCGGGAGACACCAGAAGCCGCTGTGACAGCTGCTGCACCTGGGCCAGGCTGCTGGGGGTGGCTCTGTTTCCAGGGGGTGCTGGGGTTTGGTGGGCAGGTACATCTAAGACACTAGAGAAGCAGTCCCCTGTGCGGGCCTCCTTGGGGGCGCAGGGGTTAAGTCTCAGCCTACGAAGACATCACCAGCCACTGCAGTTCGATCCCTGGCCAGGGAGCTTCCCACAGGTCGCAGCAGACCTCTCCTGTCTCCCCGCTGCCCCCTCAGCAGTGTACTTCAGTGGATGTGCCTGTTCTGCTCCCCACTCTCCACTCTGTCTCTGGTGAATCCTCTCACTCCCCCAAAACTCTGGTCTACACCCCAGCTCTTGTATGCATAAATGAATCTTAAAAAAAAAAAAAAAGGAAGTAGCAGTCCCCTGTGGGGGCAGCATGGGGTGATCTCTCAGCTCCCGGGAAGGCGAAGCGGATCCTTAAGGGTGGCCCACCCGCCGGTCAGGAGTGCCAGCCTCTGATAAATCAGCTACAAACAAAGCCAAAGAACAAAAGCAAAAATACTCCCAGTCCCACTAAATTAAATGAAGCCCACTTTGGGGCTGTCTGGCTCTTGCAAGGGGCCTGCAGGCTCAGTTCTGGGGAGCCACCGCTGGCGATAGAATGGAAATCTGTTGCTATTTCAAGCAATGGTGTCAGCTATTACATAAATGAAACGAGTCCTAGACAAGGACCTTAAACATGCACTTGGCTTCACGATGTGACCGTGTTAAACGCTGTCTCCGCCTTATTAGTGCTAAACAGGAAAGCCAAAGTCCAGCGTTCTTTAGGCTGAGAGAAATGGACTCACATTTTCATTCTTCCTGGGGACAAAGCTCTGATCCTCCCTCTGTCCACAGTGAGTTCTGACACCTCATCACAACCCACTTGCGCCTTTCATGCCCACCGCGGAGGCCCGGCCCTCTGACCCGACCAGTCCCATCAAAGCCGCAAGCCCCGGAGGGGCGCCGGTCACCTCGTCCTCTCAGTCCGGTCTGTCGCCTGACTCGGGACTCGCCAGTGTCTCACATTTGCAGGGGCGGCAAAAACAAGTACGGGAGCAATAAACAGACCAGCAAAACCGGAAAATCAGACTAATACCAAGAACGGAATTGTATAAAACGTGTCGTATCAGAAGCGGATTAGTCAGCTCCAAACACAAATCGGTATGTTCCAAATTTCCACGAAAACAGCTCAACCACAATCTAGTTTCCTGAATCTGAACAAAGGAACCTCGAGGCCTACTTCTTGTGTTCATGAACCTTCTGGAAGCTTCTGTTGAATTCCTAAGGTTATCCATTCGTACGGATAATGATGGACAATTGTGTTTTCCAGAGACAATATTGTGTCTATCTTTTCAGAGAGCTAAACGCCACGATAGACTCCAAATCCTCCTGTGTGGGCCTCCCTGGTGGCACAGGGGTTAAGTTGCAACACCATGAAGCTGTCTGCAGCCACTGCGGCACGAGTTCGATCCCCAGCCTGGGAGCTTCCCACAGGGTGCAGCAGACCCCTCCTGTCTCCCCGCTGCTCCCCTCAGCAGTGTACTTCAGTAGATCTGCCTGTTCTGCTCCCTGCTCTGTCTCTAGTGAATCCTCTCACCCCCACACCTCTGTCCTGCACCCCAGTTCTTGTATGCATGAATAAATCAATCTTAAAAAAACAAAACAAAACAAGAAAACCAAATGCTCCTGTGTTGACGTCCCACAGAAGGAAGCAGACCCTTCTCTAGACGGAATCAGCCCCGCGGTCTCACGCAGAAGACCCGGCGCCTCTGAGCCTCTTCGGAAGCGATTCACTGGGCAGCCATGTGCATGGGTCAAGGGCAAACTGAGGGTCACAGCAGGGGTTCCCCTGCAGGGATCTAAGAGGGGCTCTGGTGACAAAGGTGGTGGAAGCCCTCCACCCTAATGGGGGCAGGAGTCACCCGAGATGAGAAGCATGAGGGGCTCCAAATGCCAGGGCCTGGGGTCCGTGGGAGAAGGCGGCCTTCCCACAGTGGGTGAAAGGGAAGCAGGCACTGCCAGAGAGGCCTCCTGGAGACAAAGGAGGGCACCTTCTGGCTTCCTGCTTGGCTCTACCCACACCCCATTTGCCACCAGGGATCCCCTGGGCAAAGTCTCCTGAAGCAGGAGAGGAAGTCTAGAAGTTGGGGTTCCCGCTGCCACTTCCACTGCTGAGCAGAGATGGGGGGCAGCAGAGACTGCCGCAGGCCAGGCAGAGCCAGGCTGGGGCCGTGAGGTCAGTGCCCAGCCCCGGCTCCGTGAGGGAGTGATGAAGCAGCCCCCTGTGAGAGAAAGGTGGCACAGCCAGACGTGGCTCCGATACTGAAGATGCACACATAGTCACCCTGTGGAGCCCAGTAAGTCTGTCAAGGATTATCCACCCAAACTTTCAAATGAGGTGAACGAGGACACACTTGTGAGACGGTCACTTGGTCACTTGGTCCAAGCCCACATTACAGCATCCTCGCTGGCACCGTTGCCACGACAACCGCCCCAGCGAGCACAGGCCGAGGCTGCGGTCAGCTGACCACCCGTCCTCCCTTGCACCTCGGCCCTGCCGGTCTCGCCGGGTAGATGCAAGTTCTTTTCTGAGAAGCAGCTGACAGTTTTAATTAACCATTCGGAAGTGTCCCTCTTTTTTTTTTTTTTTGCCAATTTTAAATAGTTTTATTTATCTAAGACATTGCATTTTTCCACTTACAACACCAGCGCTTATGACGTGCAGTGTTACTTTGCTTCCTCTCCCTGTGCACATGGTTCCCTATTCAACTATCAAGAAAGCCCAGTTATTACTACAGCAGCTCAACTTTTCACTGCCATGGAATTTGCTATAAATTTGGGTTCTTCAACGTTTTAGGTGGAACAATGCTAAATTCTAGGTCAGGTTAATTTAATCAACTTCCCCCGTGGTGGGCCCAGAGCAGGCCCCACCAGATGGAGGCGCTCCGCCCTCTCAAAGCGAGTACTGCAGGGGTGAGAGGCTCTAAGCTATACCGTGATGGACACGGCGTGGTCTCCCGCTGCGCAGGCCACAGCCCAGAGGCCCCTGCGCTCCTTTATGCTGGAGCCTTGGACTCATCTTGTTCTCTAGAAATCCAGGTGTCATCTTATCAGTAGGGATCTAAAATAGCTACACGACTTGTTAGAAGTCATGACGTCATTGTATATTGTTGTAAAATTCGGTTATGCATAGTTAAGCAAGTAAAATCTCCAAAGTTAATGAGTCTGTTATCATGTTCAATAGCAAGTTTGCTTTCTCTCAATAAGGCATTAACAAAGCCTCCAGATGATGTGCAAAGAGAAAGGAGAAAGAAAATCAATATTCTTCCACAAAAAGCAAAACCAGGTCACACTGTCGCTGAGAAGGTCAGTTGCGACCTGTCTATACGTCTACCACAGGCGAAGCCTTCAGAAAGGCATTCTGCCTCCTTCTAGGCCTCCGATTGGTTAACAGCAAGTCAATGCATCATGTGCATATAAACGTGTGCACATGTGCATGCTTGAACACGCATCACACACCAGGCTGAGGCCTTCGAAGCCGGGCAAAAACTTAGTCGTGGGCCCAGCAGTGCACAGCACAGGGCTTGCTCTCCATACAGCTATTACTGTGTTTCAGAAGTATTTTTTAAATTGTATCTGATTACCCAAGTTAAAAGTATATACTAGGTCTGTTCTCTAAACTAATGTAGAGAGGTAATGAAAATTTAAATGAAATCCCCAAATCTAAAAGGCTCTGAAAACACAGGTTTCTAAATGTGGCACTAAATGGAATCAATGGCAAAGCAGATGTGACCTTGCGTGACATTATTTCTAGCATGTATTGATTCGACGAGTCACACTTTTCACTGCAAAATTACCACTTGAAAAATAGGGTGTAGACACTCCTAGAGAAATGTCAGCTAAAAATGCACGAATGGCGAAATCTTTCTCAAATGGAAACATTTCTAAATTTAAAATACTCCTGGTCCCAAGATAGTAGATAAGTGACTATGATTCTGAAAAATAAAATCCTCTTACATTCTTACTAATGCAAATCCTCAAAGTCCTAGACACCGTCCTTTATGAGAACCGTGGCAGTGAGGTTTCTCTGAAGTCCTCTCAGAAGTCGTGTCTCCCTGAGCACGTGCACAGACAAACCTGGGCCTGCTTCCCACACGTCCCGTCAGTGCCGGGGAGACACAAGGAAAAGGCTTCCCTGGCGCGAGCCATCGTGAGGTCTGATCTGAGAACAAAAGCTGCACTCATATGACACCTCGTCTCCCCTCCACACCTGGATGTAAGCTCTTCAGGTTTTTGGCCAGAAGTGTCTTCCAGCAGGGGTGCCACTCTGACAAAATTTGTTATTTACTATGTTAAGAACGAAAGAGGAGAACAGTTGAGGAAGACATGTCAAGAATTTCCTGGAAGCAGAAGACAAAAGTTGGGGCTCCTTCTGAAGCTTATGAAAGGGAAGGATTTTTCTAGCTTATAAAAGGTAAGGATTTATCTAGGTGGCTTCGTGCAGACATGAAGTCACGGCTCACACACCTTCAGAGCTGCACCTTCCTTCCTCCCTAGCCCGGGACACCCAGGTGAGTTCATCCCTCAGTGAGAACACATCTTTCCTCACCTGTGATCTTGGTGAGAGAACTTGAGTGAGAACCTGAGTCAGCACACCGAAGGAAAGAAGGAAAGGGTGACACGAGATGAAGAGAAAGAGCCCGGGGCGGCATCTGTACCTTGGATCCAGCTATACCTGCTCTCCTGGCAACTCAGTTTATCACCTTCACCTCCAGTAGTCACTGTGCCTCCAGAGAATATTTTACTCATTTTTAAAAATGGTGTGCTTTTACCTCCTTCCTCAACTCTTGATGAGTGGCTGGGTAAACAAAGCAAAGCAAAAGCCCTGAAAGAGTCCATATATCTGGGGGAGAAAGGAGAACTGCAGCAGGTATTTGCACTATAAAAGGACATGGCAAAAGCCTTTGTTGACATGCGCTGAGAGTCAGGAGGACACTGAGCGCTGATGGAGGATGAGAAGGCCTCACTTTCAAAGGGACATTTGAGCTGGGTTTGAGAAGGTAAGAGCTCGCCAGATGAAGACAGAGAAGTGAGCCTGGGGGCAGAGGTGAGCGGGAGCCCGTGCTGTGGGTTCAGAGAAAGCAGGTGTAGGCACCTGTGGGGATAATGGGAAACCTGTGGCTCCCTGGCACTGACCCCTCCCCCCCCCCCACCGTCCCTGGCTGGGGAGGAAAGGTGGTCCTGGTGTGACTCTTCGCTGTCAATCTTCTAGAAAAAAAAAAAAATGGACTGAGGTATGACAGCAAAGAATATGCACAGGGACGATTTCTTTGCCACCAACTTTTAAAGGTCACCTTTCAAAACAAAGCTTTGATTTCTTGACTGAGCCCTGCATATAAACTTCCCAGACAAAGGTCCACATTATCTTTCCACTGGGAAGCAAGGTTTTCTTTGTTCTTTATCATCACGGAGAAAGCCTTCACCTCCAGGGCTGTGCCCGGGGATAATGCATCAGGGGACTCTGACGGCAGGTGCTTTGAGGATGCTGTTCCTCTTGCTGAGCTTGTGTGTAACTGCCCTGCTCTTCGCGTTCCTTAAAGGGCCTAGGCCCAACCGACGGGGCTGGGGGGAAGGGCAGGCACGCACCTGGGGCAGGAGTCTGCACACCAGGAAGAGCGCCAGCTGCACACACACACACCAGGTGATAGTGACTGCTGTCTTCAAACTAAAACTCCTGCTCTGAACCGACAGTCCTGCCCCACGATGCCCAAAAGAGTGCTGGACACTGACACCACGGACGTGGCAGCATCCAGATGACCAGGAAGCTGGTAACCAATCCTGGGGCTGAGTGTGATGTACACCAAGAACGTCAACTGCCATGGGCTGCTCTGGTGAAAGGCTTCGCTTGTGACTTCTGTGTTAAACGCTTTATAAAAAGGCCAGCCTGAGAGGAGACGGCAGGGCGGTCCCTCCCTTCTCTCAGCCCAAAGGCCGTGGGATAACAGTGTCTCTTCAGGCTGCTGTGCCTGCCGTTCTCTCAGATCAGTGGCCAGGGAGCTGAAAAATAAAAGTGCTTAGAGATGCCATTCCTGTCTCTGCTTACGGGCTTTTGGGGAGCAAGAGGCCACAGGACCAGGCCTGACCCCACTAGCTCAACCTTCCTGAAGCTGCGGGGCAGCACCAAGGTTGCACTGACTCCCTCCAGTGGGCGTGGGCTCTGAGTGCGGGCACCAGGGCCAGGGGACCAGGCTCCTCCCGAGGCTGGACTCATTCCCAGGAATCACTGTCCACTTCAGAAGAATCTGGTTAACGTGTTACCCACAAAACCCCAGTCCTTTCTCCTCCAGGTCTAACACTCATTGACTGGCTATTTACCCCAGTGTGGCACTAGTTTTCCCTGGATTTCCACACCATCCAGTCAGTTTGGGGGTTGCACTATCCCTCCATCCGCAGGATGCTGGCAGTGACTTACAGGGCGCCGTTGGCTCAGTGAATTGGTTGAGTGTGCCTTCAAGTCTGCAGCCTTGCCAGACGATAGAAGACAGCATTCATTATTCTAACTGTTCCTTAATTCCTGCTGGAGTTAGAGGTTTCACGTGTCTCATAATGTGTCCGTTTGGAGGAACAGAACCGCATCCAAGGCATTTGCTAGTTTCATGTTTAGGCAAAGTTGCTCAGCTTCTGTTCTCTGATAAATAAAAGATGCTACAATATTTTGCTGTGAACACAGACTGTTTCCTTGGGTACTCTCTCACCCCCATCCTCTGTTCCATGACAAGATTTCACCTCCAGGAGAGGGGACCGAAACAAATCTCTGTTAGCTGGTAATCATTTGCAAGAAACTGAGGAGACAGGTCATAATTTTGAAAATGCACAATGACTCACCACCTCTCGTGAGTTACTGTGTTCTCAGCGTTTTCTGGGCAGGCTCTAGAAGTTGGCAGTGATTGAATACATTCTAATCGACAATGCACCAGCACTATTTAATCTACGACTTTGCTGGTTAATTGTCCTCCAGACCAAGTGCTCAGGCCCCAGGAGGTCTCGGAAGGCTTAAGACCTCATCTGTCTCTGCCCTCTGCCTCCTCATCCCCCTCCCCATTGCAGACCCGCCCCATCCTTGGCCCCACCCTCCGGCCCAGCCCCCTCAGGCCCCACCCCTGCCTTGCCTAAGGGCCTCCTCCTTTTGTTGCCCTGAGGGCTGTCCTCCCTCTGGCCTCTGTTCCTGCCTCAGGACTTGCTCTGACACAGGCTGAATTTCTTCTCAAATCTCACTTACTCTTTCAAAATATTTATTTGGGGGCCACATTTTTGCTCTTCCAAACGTGCACGTGTTCCACTCGCCCCCCACCAAGCCACCGCGTTTGCGCCCGCTCTGCAGCTCGCCTTTCCAGCCCGAGGGTGCCCAGGCTCCAGCTCGCTCCTCACCGGCCGGCAAGGCCTCCCGGGCGCCCTGGGGCAGGGGCAGGGGCAGGCGTCCCTGGCACTCTTGCTTCTGCCCTGCTCAGCGCTCCTCAGCCGCGTTGCCTGCCTAGTTCTTGCTCCGTGGCTCCCGACACCTGCTGCCTTCCTGCCGGGAGCCTGGCGAGGGGTGTCCCGGTGGATGAAAGGAAACACTCTCTCTCGGGGATTTGGAGACTGAGGAAGGAAAGTCCAGAACGCTCAGGAACGGGGGTACCTCTGGGGAAGGAGGTGGAGAGGGAATTCTGAATCGCGGCCAGGGGTGTTCCTGGAAAGAAGGGTCTTTCCTCTGTCTTTGGTCTTCTGCAACTTCCTTTTAGTTTTTTGTTGTTGTTTGTTTTTGTTATTTTTTTTTTTTTTTTTTGCTTTGGTTCCTGTGGCTGGATCTACTGCGCCCCTTCTTTGGAAAGGCCCCTCCCCCGTCGCGGTGGCCGAGCTGAGCTGTCCGGTCCCCCGCGGCCAGCGGCCGGCCTGGCCCGGGCAGTGGGAGAGAAACTCGCTCTGGCAGCAGTAACTCACACGGCGGTAACAGAACTTGGTTTTGGCTACAAGCAAAGAGAAATGTTGAACAATAAAAATATCCGGCTTTAAAACATTTCAAATGACCTTAGACTTGGAATCTAAACTTTTCCCCCTCAAAAGTCCTTGTTTCTTCAGCAAGTAGAATTTAAAGCTTCTTTTGATTCTGTTTTCTTTACTGTGGGCAGCACCGGCGGCCGTAAACACCGCGCTGGAGACAAACCCGGGCTGGGGAAAGTGCTTTATAGACTTCCCGCGGCCACTGTCTTTATTTTATTTCCTCATTAGAAAAGGAAGAAGGCAAGGTACAATTTGTCAATTTCCCTGTGAACTCTACACATCCAGAAATGCGAAGATGAATAAAACTAGGAAATAAATGTTACACAGAGGCTTTATTATCAAGACTTTTTTTTAAGACCAATTTAAGGTGCACTGAAAAATTGAGGGGCAGGCACCAGAAATTTCTCATCTGTTCTCACCCCCACATGTGCACGGCACCCCCATTATCACATTCCCACCGAGGGGTGTGTTTGTTACAACTGGTTAACTTGCAGGGTCATATCATTGTCACCCACAGCCCACAGCCAGCTTAGGGCTCTCTCTGGATGTCAGAGCATGCTGTACGGGGTGGACAGGGCAGACTAACATGTAATCATCATGGTATCGCGATGCTACATATTTTTAACTACCCCCCCAAATCCTCTGGGCTGCACCAATGCACCCTCCTCACCCCAAGTCCTCTCAAGCTCTGACTTTCTTTTTCTCCCTGGTTTTGCATTTCCCAGATGCCACCTTGGTAGACTGGCATCTTTCCCCCAGGCATCTGCATCGATGCTCCCTCTATGTATTATCATGACTTAGGAGCTCCTTTCTTTTAAGTACTGACTAACATCCAGGAAGGAACTGAATGTACCAAGGTCTGCTTACTTACTCATTCGCCGTAAGTGATGATATGCAATCGTTACATTAAAATATAAATGCACCTCCAGAGCTTACTTATTGAACTAATTCTTACAGAGATCACTCTCTGCAGGTATTTTTCTAGGTGCTAAGGATCCAGCAGAGTGCCAGACAATCCTCATAAACGCATTCCACAGTGGAGCGCAGACAGCGACCAGTGAGCTTTGGTTACTTGCAGGCGTGGTGGCTGCAATAAAGAAGCAAAGTAAGCTCGAGCTATTTCAAAGCATCAGGATGTGTCTACTTTAACAGACTCATCAGTTACTTCATGCACCCAAAGCTTACAGGCGGTCTGTGAGATAATGTCCACGGTAAACCCAAACTACGTCGAGTCCATTCCTAATAACGCCCCGTATGAAATAAAAGGAATTTCAGCTACATTAAATGTGATAAATAAAATTCAGTACCATAAATTTGATGATTTTCCAAAAAATGAATACTCAGACACTAAGTTAAAACACTCACTAATATTATTATCCATGACTGACTAAAAAAAAAGAACACGTCATCAATTTTTTAAAGTACAATAAATTTATCTTTATTTCCAGACGACATATGGCATATCTAAAAAAGCTCAAGAAATCAATTAAATTATATGAAAATAAATGAAACTGTAAGTGATTGGATGCAAAGTAAAAAAAATTGACTTTTTTTTTCAAGTTAGCAAAATTCATTTAAAAATGGAAATGGAAAATAATCTTTCTCCTAATATTGAAAAAAGCTATAAAACACTGATATATTTTTTTTTAAAGATTTATTTTTTATTTATACATACAAGCTGGGGTACAGGCCAGAGGTGTGGGACGGCGAGAGGGTTCACCAGAGACAGAGTGGGGAGCAGAACAGGCAGACCAGAAATACACTGCTGAGGGGAGCAGCGGGCGAGGCAGGAGAGGTCTGCCGCACCATGTGGGATTCTCCTTGGCCGGGCGGCGAACTCGCATCGCCACTGCCGACAGCTCCACAGCGCAGCACTTAACCGCTGCGCCACCGGGGAGGCCCAAAACACTGATATATTTATTCCACAAGAAAGACAAAGGACCTATTACAGTATTTAAAAATAAACACTCGAGAAAATAATGAAGCAGAGTGTCCTAAATGTACTATCAGTTAAATGCCAATCCTAGAATTTATAGCTAATTTTGGTACAAGTCACATTGGAATTGCAGGTGGGATTTTTGGGGATGATAGAGGGAGAAAGGGCATTTTTTTTTTAAACCATATGAATGATGTGGAATATACAGAAACAAGTAACACACAACACCAAACCCAACCCAACCCTGGAAATCTGCAGAACTGAGGGCGCCAGATGGGGAGGGGAGGAGAGGAGAGGGAGGGGCCAAGTGTGGCGGGGAGCCAAGGACTCCAGTGGAGGATGAGGCATGTCTGGGTGCTGCGTGTGGTGTGGTCACGTATACCTGAGGAGGGATGGACCTACATCTCTGTACCGCACACAGTGTTGTATGCCAGTTACCTCAACAAAGAACAGTACATCTAAAAAAAGTTATATGGAGGCACTGACAGTGAGTGATCCTGCATTTATCAAATTAAGCTGTTCTAGTGGCTATAGAGTACTTTGGAGAAGCAATACACCACATTTTAAAATAAGCTCAATCACACAGGGCCAAAAATTCTCTTATGAGAAATAAATGTGTGAGAATTTACAAGACAATTCAAATAATGCCCATGAAGATAACACCCTAGCAGGTGTTACAACTTATTACAACTTACTACACGATTGTGAGCCAACAGAATATGATATTTATATGGAAATGCATAATTGGGCCAGTGAAGCAGAATAGAAAATCTTACGATGAATATGGAACTTGATATACAGTGCAGCTGCATTTCACTCAGAGAGACGGAATGGGTGCCTTGATAAATAGTGGGGACACAGGTACGCATCAGCAGTTGGAGTAGGGAAGTGGTCATTGCAGAAAAGACTTCCAGATAAATACCGAAGTATAAAAATAAACAACAACTGGGCCTCCCTGGTGGTGCAGCATTAAGTCTCAGCACTATGAAGCTATCCAGAGCCACTGCAGCATGAGTTCAATCCCCGGCCAGGGAGATTCCCACATGGCGCAGCAGACCTCTCCTGTCTTGCCCACTGCTCCTCTCAGCAGTGTACTTTGGTTGATCTGCCTGTTCTGCTCCCCATTCTGTCTCTGGTGAATCCTCTCATCATCCCACACCTCTGGCCTACACCCCAGCTTGCATGCATAAATCTTTAAAAAATAATAAATAAATAATAAAAATAAAATAAAAATAAACAACAAAATGTTTAATAAAATATTAGATGTTAAAAACTAGTGGCAATTCAGGTAATGACTGTGGAGGGGAGAGCTTCTACAGGAAGTAAAATACTGTGCATTTCAAAGTTTCTGCAATGTAAAAAGAGTTAAAATGATTATATTACATAAAGGATTATTATATCTACTCTTAAAGATATGTCTGCCAATTACTTTACAAAAATAGTAAACAATCCAATTCTATACCAAAGAATATGAGATGGTAAATTTAAAAAGAGGTTAAATATTAACCTTTAAAAGAGGTTAATTTGTAAAGATGCTTACTTTGCTGATGGCAAATTTGAGCAATCTAATTAAAAGCAACAACGACAAGTCATTTTATATGTGACTATCGGAGGTGCGGGAGCCAGCCCTGGCGAGTTTGTGTTAACTAGAACATTGTGTGAGAGAGTGGAAATGCCTCGTCTTCTTGGAAAATCATCACAGTGGTTTTGACAAAAGTGTTAAATACACACGTGATACTCGGTTTTTCTGGCTCACTAAAATAACAGTACTAGGGTAAGCAAATTTTATGTCAGCATAGTTTGTAGGACAGTGAGAGAGAGAGGAAGGTAAGGAGGAAGGAGGAAGGTAAGGAGGAAGGAAGAGAGATGGGAGGAATAGATAATTTAATACTTATATTGTGGAATATCATGCAGCTATTAAAATGATTGTTTGGACTATATATGTAGTGATTTTTAAAGCTTTATAGGAGCTGTTATTATGTGAAAAAAATATTTATGGGCCTCCCTGGTGGCGCAGCAGTTGAGCGCTGTGCTGTGGAGCTGTCGGCAGCGCACGATGCGAGTTCGACGCCCAGTCAGGGAGAATCCCACATGGTGCGGCAGACCTCTCCTGCCTCGCCCGCTGCTCCCCTCAGCAGTGTATTTCTGATCTGCCTGTTTTGCTCCCCACTCTGTCTCTGGTGAACCCTCTTGCCACCCCATGCCTCTGGCCTGTACCCCAGCTTGTATGTATAAATAAATACTTAAAAAAATATTTATGATGAAATGTAGTATTATTACCATTTCAAAGAAAATTATTAAAAATGCCCATATAAGTATACATGCTTCTAAATGAGTACAGAGATATTTATAGGCGAATACATAGAAAACTTCACATCTTGGGGGAATGGAACTGAGAAAAAAGAGAACTATTGACTAATATTCTTTATATGTTTCTTTTTGCTTGAATTATTACAAAGAGTATATCTACACTTTTTTAAAAACAAACTATTAAATAAGAAGTGACATTAATAGCAACAGCATAGCAAAGGCAAACAGTCCCATTAGTCTGATAGCACTAGACAAAAGGGTGTATTTGGGGGGCACACGAGCTTGTAAGAACTGACTCGTGTGCTGATGTCAGGGGAAATCAAGTCCTGGATTGAAGCTTCAAGGATGATTGCCCAGGATTGGCAAGGACAAGAGTTAGAGGAGGTAAGAGAACATAAGTGGGGACCAAGCATGACCTACATTGTGTCATAGGTAGAAACTCATGCGAGACAGGGAGGGGGGGTAGGAGACCAAGATGGAGAAACTGTGGTCAGAGGCTAGATCCAGGAGGGCACTGTCCTCTCAGGGGATGGTGGGTTCCATCTTGAAGGGAACCTGTGAAGGATGTGATGGAGGTGAGAGATGTGAACAGGGAATAAACAGTGCACACAAGGCCTAACCAGAGAGAGAACACAAGGAGGAAACACTTCCGGTGCTCCCTTTTCTTAAGTTTTATTTGCCAATAAAAAAAATGATAAAAATGAAGAAAAATGGAGGTCTCATACAACCTGTCATCAAACTATACAACAAAACCACAGTAATCAGAACAGTATGGTATTGGACCAGAAACAGAAACACAGACCAGTGGAGTAGAACAGAGAGCCAAAGATAAACCCACTCAGACATGGACAGTTAATCTTTGGCAAAGGAACCACATCTGCACAATGGACAAAGGAAAGCCTCTTTAACAAATGGTGCTGGGAAATTTGAACAGCCACAGGCAAAAAGAAAACAACAACAACAAAACTAGATCAGTATTTAACTCCACGCACAAAAATTAATTCAAATAGGTTAAAGACTTGGATGTAAGACTTGAAACCATAAAATACAGAGGAAAACAAGGGTGACACATGCCTGTCCACAAGCATCAAAGCTGTACTTAGGGATGCAGCGCCCTCAGCCAGGAAAACAAAAATGAAACAGACAAATGGGACCGTGTTAAGCTAAAACGTTTTTGTGCTTCAAATGTAACCTCTGACCTGCCTTGGAACCAGAGGTCTTCTGGTGCTGTACTGAAGCTTGGCCAGAGCCCAGCTGAGTTGTCCCATGGGCGACCTCCTCAAGTCGATGGGAAATGTCACCCCAGGCTGTCATCTGACCTCCAAGTGCAACTCAAACGGCCCTCATGTGCTCTGTCCAGCCAGGGGACATACTTCACACCACGTTTATTTTCTTTGTGTCTGATCTGCCAGAATGTGGTTGATGGATCGAAAGTAGCATTATAACTTCTAATGGTGCCCCAGACTTACTGAATTCCAATTGTGTCTTTGTTTTCCCTCAATTATTGTTCCCTTTATTAATCATGTTAATATATATTTAGTATCGTTAATATTCTGGTCATTATATGAAGGATAGCAGGTTCCTAGAGAGTGAACCCTCAAATTTACTTTAAATTTAACACTGTGACATTAATACATATTACCATTTCAATAATTTGGCATTTACATAGTGAACACCACTGTTCAGCATCGGATAGTATGGTAGGAGGGAAGACGGTAAGTCTGAAAACAAACTGCACCCCAGAATGTCTTTTGCCCAGGAGCTCATATATCAAACATTAGCCAAGAGGAGAATTTTATGGCGAGGTTATAAAATTTGCTGGGGGGAAAAAAGTTGTTTATAATGAACATGGAGAAAGCACCTAAATCACATGCTTCAAAAGTCACTCTGAAAACAACCCGACCGCAGAAGGTGCCCCCTGACACCCGACTCGAATCGGCTGGTAGCTCACAACTGAAATGACCCATAAATCTTCACAACCTGGTCCAGCTCTGTGCAGAGCAAACTGCGGGCTTCAATTTCAGTTCATGAGCAATAGCGAATGTGCAGGTGGAACTGTGGGTACCCGTCAGCTAGGTGAACGGCGCCCAGCACAACCCTCTCGGTCCTTGGGCACCTCCCATGTCACTTGTTAGTGCGGTAAATTGGTTGTCATTCTCCTTATATGCACAGCTCTATGCATTCACTAATTACAGTGACCTGCAAAAAAAAAAAAATTCTACACTGCCGTGGAAGCCTAGGAAAAGATTGATTTTCTTGTACTCAGGGATATATACTTCTAACTTTCTGCTTAGAACAGGCAGTATGAAAACCAGGCACCTGGGGATGGGCAGTAACTAGTCTGGAATGTTAGGAGTTTTATCAAAGTCATTCGACCCAATCTGCTGTCATTTACAACGTGTGGATTCCGTGCATTTTCTCTGTGTCTTCCTGCGTGGGGGCTCCTTTCCATCGACTGTAGTTTCCTCCCCTCCCAGTCACCTCACTCAGCATCAGCCAGCCAGCTGGTGTACCTCAAGGAGTGAGGGGAAAAGACTGACGCTTTTTCCATTACACTTTTCAAATCATTGGGGTCACTGAGTTATATCAGGCACCTACTTTCCTTTGCTGCTCTGGGACCTTCCTCCTCATCCCACTCTTATAAATCTAGTTTCTTTTCAGAAAGACAGCAATTATTTAGGCTTGTGTTCAGAATGAGGCACTGTTCTCAAACCAGAATATATGTGAGTAACCTCAAGTTGGACATTGTTGTCAATGTTTTTTGGCTGCAAAACATTCTTTTCATCACCAACACCTGGTGTTCAGCGAATATATCATTACTTGGCTGGTTCTGCATGAGCCCATCTGTGCGAAGATGGCCATGTGCCTGCTCATAGCTGGCCAACCTGTGTCCTAACATCCGGGTGCCAGGGAAGGTGAGCTGTGATGACCTTCAACACCCCGTGAAAGCAAGCAAGCTGACAAAGATGGTTTCAATGAGGTGGATAATGAGGAGAGGGAGGAAACACGCATTACCCAATACATTACAACATAAAATCATCCATTTGATTGTAAAGCCCTTCCGTTTTTCCTTTATGTGGACTACTGGAAAGTATGAATTCTGTGATCTCAAACTTGGTGAGGAAGTAATGCCAAAAACAACACTTTTGGATAATCTATGGGTAGGAAAAGCCTCAGTTGACGGTTTTTATCCTTTTATTCTCAGCTCCTTGTATGCACATACTCGATAGGCTGAAAAATCTTTCCCCCCCACCAAACACTTAAACAATATTTAGTGATATGTCTTTACTTGTGCTATGTGATCTGCCGAGAAATTCTTCATTTATGTGTCAATCACAACTGGAATGAAGTCAATTTTGCTAAATGTTTTAAAACCTTGGAACAATATAGTAACTCCACTTATGAAATTCTGAATATGTGCGAAAATAAACGAGTGCATGACTGCTGTGTCACAGTTCTAATTCTGACCACGAGGGACAAATCAAGTTATCAAAGTGACCCCGGTGAGCCGCGGAGGTGGTGCGGGCTCGAGTGGGTGGTCCCGTCATAGTTTATAATCTGCTCCCTGGTTTCATTAGCTACAGTCTGTCCGTCATGCTGACACTGCAGGATTTCAAAAATGGTATTTATTCACATAGTAAATGAAAGAAAGTTTAAATGAATTTTCTGGGTTCCAGGAATGTCTCAAGAGAAGAAAAGATCATGCATGAAGAAATCCAGGGCTTTTATAAATACTTGTGCAAATTTGTCCAAGGGTCAATTTCAAGTATATTTTCTATCTCGCAAAGATCTCAAGATAAGTGAGATCTTCAGGAAAAGAAGCTTGGGAAATAGGTGATTCATGGTGACAAAAATTTATGCTACCAAAGAAGAGTAGTCTGAATTATGTATATGTGTTGGTGATTTTCTTGATAATACCATACATTTTTTGGTCCCTTGAGACAAAAACCATTCCACTTCAGCTTGTGTTCTTAACACACAAAGGCATTTCATGGAAGGACAGTGTATTCTTAATAGACTTAGGGAAGGGAGACAAGAGATCCCCAGCACCCTGAGACATAAGTTCTCACAGATGGTAAAAGGTTTTCTTCTAAGTCTGTCCCCATCATCTCAGAATTGCCATTGTGAGCTATAATTACTCAGAAGTAACAATACAAACAAAATCGGCACCAACTGACTGCAGGAGACACCCTCCGCGTGGACTCACAATCGACACATCACCCTGCAGGACGCCTCTGCACCTGCTATCAGGACGCGGTGGTCATTTGTAGCCACCTGCACTGGCCAACAAAGGCCGGAAGCTTTAAGGACAGTAACTATCCCTGCCTTGGACCAGCTGCACGAGTCCTCAACCAGACAAAGGTGATGTCTAGAGAAAAGGAGCATCTCAAAGCAAGAGCATCCAGCAGTGAATCCGCATCCCAAGTCTGCATTCGCTTTGTTTTCATGTGTCAGACCACATGTTGGTCCTGCAGGTCACACACGTAAGCAGGACACTCACCACGGGGCACTCAGATAAGAAGGTGGAGAGACGGAGCTGGAGATGTTGAGCCATGACCATAACACGGCAAACGAGGTGCTGCAGCAGGAAGAGCTGGGGAGAAAGGACGGCACTTGCAAGGCAGAAGCACGGGCTGCAGGCGGCTCCATGAGCAGGGGGTAGTGCGGCTGGTGATGAGGGGTGTTGTGCCTGCACATACACAGCAGGTTTCTGGACGAAGCGTTTAACTGGGTTCTACTTTTTTATCCAGATTAAAATGAGGACACCCTTTAATTGGGGTGTCAAGAAGACTTACATTCAGTGTGATTCTATGGTTCGCTTTGTTTTCTATTTTCTCCATTTGTTATTTGTTCTCTTTTTTTTTAAGATTTATTTTTTTTATTTATACATACAAGCTGGGGTACAGGCCAGAGGCGTGGGGCGGTGAGAGGGTTCACCAGAGACAGAGTGGGGAGCAGAACAGGCAGACCAGAAATACACTGCTGAGGGGAGCAGCGGGCAAGGCAGGAGAGGTCTGCCGCACCATGTGGGATTCTCCCCGGCCGGGCATCGAACTCACGTCGCCGCTGCCGACAGCTCCATAGCGCAGGGCACAACCGCTGCGCCACCGGGGAGGCCCTGTTATTTGTTCTCTTTTTCTGTCTTTTTGGTGTTAATTATTTTTATGCCTCTACTTTGTCTTCACTGGTTCATCAGTAATGGTTCTTTGTTATTTCAGTTATTGCTTCGGGATTACACTTTACATTATGGTGTCCATCGTTAATATATCAATGTCTATTTAGAGCAATGTTCCACCACTTTTCACAGTTTAAGGACTTTCAAACCATCCATCCATTTTTTCCCTTCACACAACTCTGTGCTAATTTTGATGCCTTTGTCCTCCACGGGACATCAATGCTGGTTGAGAATCACTGCTTCATCATTTCCTTAAAGATAGTGCATATTCAGTCTTGCAATACCAACAAAAAATTTTCTTAAACTCAATGGACATAATACAAACCTAAGTTAGCACTGAAAGTTTTCTAAACAACCTGCTGCAAAATTCGGAAAAGGAAGGAGGGAACAGTCTGAGGAGGACCACTGGGGAACCACCTCAGCCGTCACTGCCTGCTGCACCTGCCTGCCCGGCGGTGGGCACTGGACACTGAGGCCAGACTCTGATTGATGGACTTCGCTTACAAGTTGCTTCTCAGACTCAGACTTGATTGTGAATGGGGAGTAGCTTTCTTAGAAGTACTTTTGATGTTGGGTTCTGTAGTCAAAGACCGATTGTCAATGCAGACGGAATGTTTGGGTAGACTATTCTCGACTTCTTTTGCTTCGTTATTCTGCCGGAAAGAGGAGGAGCCAAGCAGAAGTAACAGTCTCTGATGTGGTTGCTTGGCTCCCTCCACACCATGGGGACTGCAAACGGCATTGAGGGTCTTTTGCCACTGAACCACCGTGAAAGCTGTGTTGTCCATGGAGCACAGCATGCATGTGGGGCCCAAGGCTTGTCTTGGTCACCAACCTTGCATCTGAAGTCAAGATGATAAGCCTTCTTCACTTGAGAAGTGATCCTTTTCTTCTGGTTGGCAAATGTCACTTCCCCACAAATAGAGCAGAAATTGTCCACGCTATTAACAGGCATGACTGTTTTGTATTGTGCCTAAATGGATAAAATAATAACAGTTCTATGGAACAGTAGCTTAAACTGTCTCCAACAAAGCCTGAAATATTTTCAGTGCTCAACCTTTCTGACAGGGCTTTATGGAGTGCACGGCTGACGTCAGCTTACTTCTGCGGCCGCCTGGTAGTAGTATTGCATTGCATCAGAAAATGAAGCAGTCAACTCTGGATGATGTGTGCATGATGGTATTATGCAATGCGATGCAATATGACATCTCTCTAGGCTGATTTAGGATGTTGTTGCAGTCCTACTGGATACATTTACACGGTGAAACATATAAAATGAATTCTATGAAATATCTTCAAAACGAGAGCTAATAAAAATTTTCTGGGTTATATTCATGTTCAGCACACCAAGATACTACAGATTAGGGCCTTTTTAAGTCAGTAATGATCTCACTGTTGACCAGTGCAATAAAGAGAATGTGGCAGAGAATATGGCACATGCTCTCTCTCTCTGCCCCCAGCCCCCTCCCCTCCAGCAGGAGTGTTAAATCACAAAATTTGGGAGCTTTCCTGCTTCAGTGTTGCCAGCCTGAACCTCTGGCCCTGCCAAGATTGCCTCTGGCTACAGAAAAGAAACACTCCTCTTGTGAGAAAAGCCCTTGGGCTCAGTTTACTCTTCCAAGTTAGCTTTAAAGCAGCTGAGATACAGAACTGCAAGGTCTCTGCTGATATATCAAACCTGACCTTTTGGGGGGAAAATATTAACTTTAAAAAACAGTGCTCAACTTAAGGGTTAGAAGATGGTAAAGAGACAGACTGATGTTTCTACTATCTAAACCTATTTCATTCCATACTATAAATGTATAACTGCGCTTTGAAAGACATTTATGAATTCAAGATAATTTAAGAGGACATTATATATCTTAGACACCTGCTAACATCTGATGCTGACATTGCTAAATTCAATTCTAAAAAGGTATATTGAAATACAGCTGCCTTTGAACACAACTGGGTAAATACGTTTCTCTTAGAGTCATGATTAAATGTATCAAATTCCTTTCTATGCAAATATTGAAATGAAAAGACTAAAAATGTATTTTTATTTGTGTGGTTTGTCTAATGTCTTTTTCTCCCATTTTCTTCCCCACCACTTAGGACTGTTCCATAACACCCAGTAGTTGATCAATAAATATTTGTTGATTAAACAGAATGTACTCTTTGACAATTATTAGGACTTTAAAAAGTAAGCGAAAGGAAAATAACCCGGCACGATGAATCGATGCTTTTCCCTCACGCTTCCCAAGCTAGGCCAGCCTGACACCACCACAAACCAGGTAATAGTCTTCCTCCGTTCGCCTGCCTCCAGTCTGCCACCCCACTCGGAAAAAAAATGGTCCACAGCCCTCCATGATCTGGGCAGCCTGGCCTCGGCCCCCGGCTGCACCCCTCCCTCAGCACCCCTCCCGTGCGCCCCGTCCCCCCGTCTCAGCGCCCAGGCCCGCCACCCTCCTTCCTACTTCACAGGTGTGGTCCTGCCCCTCCCCCACGAGAACTCTGCCTTCCGGGGCGTCACGTGTCTTGCCCTGTCGCCACTCAGGGCCCCTGAGGGCCAGCCAGGCCCTGCTCTCCGCGCCGCCCGACCCACAGATGTCCACCACGGCGCTGCCTCCGCGGACACGCGCTCGTGAACAAGTGTGTATCCAGTCACATCTTTGTTTCTCCTGCATTGCTCTCTCTGCTCTCCCATCCTGGACATAGGCGAGCTCCCTGACAAGGCAGGGACCTTCTCTTTCTCATCACTGTTTTCAGAACTTAGAACAGTACCAGGAATTACATATGTATAAATATACTCTACGATATATATTTGGTTCAGTCATTAAAAACATAGATGTGTCAAAATGGTTCATATATATATATATATATATTTATATATATTTATTTATATATATAAATATATAATATATGTCTTTATATATACACATTATATTATATCAATATGTAATATATATAATATATATGTTTATATATGAATGAATCAATAAGTGAATGGGAAATATGTTATTGATCAGCCATCATATTGATCAGCCATCATTCAAAGACTGGTAGAAAATGAGCATTTTTTTAAAAGGTTTTAACTTTGGGGCCTCCCCGGTGGCGCAGCAGTTGAGCTCTGTGCTGTGGAGTTGTTGGCAGCGGCGACGCGAGTTCGACGCCCGGCCAGGGAGAGTCCCACATGGCGTGGCAGACCCCTCCTGCCTCGCCCGCTGCTCCCCTCAGCAGTGTACTTCTGATCTGCCTGTTCTGCTCCCCGCTCTGTCTCTGGTGATCCCTCTCGCCACCCCACGCCTCTGGCCTGTACCCCAACTTGTATGTATAAATAAAAAATAAATCTAAAAAAATAAAAAGGTTTAACTTTGAAGGAAAAGCTCTGTTGCTATTAGTCACTTCTCTGTACGATGAAGCGCTGTGTCTTTGAAAAGTATCACTGGTCTCAGAATAAAGTACATGGTCCTGGTGAAATGATGGGAAGGAATGAGCATCTTATTATAACACAGCAAAGAGGCCAAGCTCATAATTTACAGAAAATATTCTTTTTTAATAATAATAATAATACCATCCACAAGCATTATAGCACATAAATTTTCAGCAGCAAATCAAAACTAAGAAAAAAAATTTGCCATCCTAAAGAAAGATTTGACAGTAACTCACGTGTTGTTTGAGCTAAGGACAGGGGGTGTTTTGAGAATATATTTCTAGAAATGAAAACAGATAATGAAAATCAAGCTTAATGGACAAGAGTTTTTCATTTTCCAAGTCTGAACTTTATAGCTACCACTTAAACTGTTGATGGCAGACTCATCAATTAAGTTTTATAGCAAAGCTGAGTAAGAAATCAATCAACAAAATATTAGTAATCCATCTGCTCACCACAACAAATTCTGGCACACGACATTAGTACCTTGATGTTGGGAGGAAAATAGTCAGGGAGACAGTTTAGCATCTCCCAAAGGCATGCAAAATGGTTTCAAATCAATTTGAATTTATAGCTATCCCGAGTTATCTATAATAACCTCATTCCACAAACACTAAATTTTGAATACCTCTAAAAAAACATAATATGCTTTCAAAACCGCCAGGTGCTCTCTTTACAAACCATCCTGATAGAGCTGAACGGAAGGCTTTCATAGACAGCCCAAGTTTGAAATTACAGCTGGGGATATATTTTCAGATGTCACCAGGGGAAGGATTTATAAGACACCTAACACTTAAGCAAGATCCTGAAAAAATTACAAAGTGAGGTGTAGCTGAGTTGACTAAAAAGCAAAAAAATGAGCTTCTTTTGACAATTTTGAGGGAAGGTGGAAAGGATGATAAACTACAAAGTTGAGCACAAAAACCCTTGTAAATTCTCAAGAGGTGGAGGAAGCAGTCTAGACAGCAACCCCCGAGGCCGAGCCAACCGGTGCATTGGACCTAAATGGCAGGTGCATGGGGCCTCCCTGCTGGGCGCCCTGCAGTTTGGATCCTCTCCCCAGCCTGGTACCTGCCCTCTTCCCTAGGGAGATGAAACGCACGTACTAGGTGGGCCCTCACGTTGGTTTTGGACGTTGGAAGCTCCCAAATAAAGTGGAAAAATGGTCAGAGGCGTTTGCTCTGGGTCTCCTAGGCATATGGCCACGGCTGGGAGCTGATCCGTGCAGCAGTGCGTGGGCTGTTTAGGGTGGCTTCTGTGACATCATTTGCCAGCAAACGGAGGTTGCAGCTGGAACGTGACTCTAGTCTTGGAAGAACGAAGTCTGGGGTGAGCGCCCCCCGAGAGAAGCTGGAATGCTGAGACCCCGTGAGCCACGCTCGGTGACTTTTACTAGTCTTCTTGGGTTTAAGATAAAATTCTGCATGGAACACTTCCCAATTTAGAGTAAAAGGAAATGGACGCCAGAATAGAAAAATAAATCCCAAGAACAGAGACACCTGGCCCTGGGAGTAAAGACGCTGGCTTCAGAATGGGAATGCTGTTTACTCAGGCGAGGCTGACAACGATGCCGGAAGGGAAATGGATCACAAAGATAAAGGAGCAGGGCTGCTCTCAGAAGAAAGACATTTGGCTCTCCTTAAAACAGTTCTGTAGGTGCGGGCATGAAATAGACTAAGAAGGATCATAAAGAGTCGAGGAGTCCGCTGCCTCCACGCACAGGGAGAGGGCAAGAGGGAATTTCTAAATAAAAATGGGAAAAATGGAAATCAAAGCAACTCCCCCCCTGAAGAACACGGGGAAGGAATGATCACATTTCAAAAGCTAGGGAAACACACTTCTTTCTAGAAGTTTCAGCAAAGTGACAATAAAACCACCACCATCGGTACACTATTCTTCAATAATTTAAGGCAGAAAAGAAGGGGGAAGGAAAATGCCCGTTTCCATGGTGAAAGCCGGGACACAGACTCAGGGTGGGGGGCTGAGCTGGGTGACGGACCCTCAGTGCCGGGGACACGGGCTCCGCTCCGGCACCCCGGCGTGCCAAGTGCAGTCAGAGTTTCCCAAGTTTATAAGGAGGCTTTATAAACTGTTGTTTGCAAATTTCATTGCTGCATGCTAGATTCCCGTAGAGTTGTGGTCAACTAGTTACTGACACAGACAAACATCGTCTTCTGGAAAAAGGGCCGCTGTGAATACGAATAGGTCTCCCCCACTGGAGGCTGCGGCAGACCCCGTGGCAGCCTTCCGCAGAATGACGCCTTAGTCGTTGGAACCGAACTGTGACTTAGCGACAGTAAAGCTTTGGGGACTAAAACCAGTTTAAAGATGGGCTTGGCACTTTTCTTTGTTCTCCAGTGCCTTGAACAAGCACAGACATCGAAAATAAGTGTCCCTGCTATTAGAGTTAAACTCTTGGTAGCTTGATTGGCGCTCAGTGGTATATATTTGCAAAGCTGTCTTCCAGAGGGTTGCCTGGGCTAAGGGCATCTCTTTGGATTAAATTTCTATTTTAAAAATTGACAAAATTCCGTGGGGCGCTAGAAGAAGTAACCGAAAGGGCAGAACCCTTTTTGAGACAGTCAGTAGCAGATTATATTTTCCTCCGACGGATCCAAGTAGGTTTGCTGACTACTAAGACTGTAGTTTATTTTTTAAATTTCTTTCTTTATTTCTTTAATTTATTTTCTGGAGAAGAAAGGACAGGAAGTAGGTCATCAAGCCGCAAGAGGAGATATGGAAGGAACCAGGCTGGAGGAAGGATGACTTAAAAATGCCCTTTTGGGAAAAACATGCTAGATAGGCAGTCTGTTCTAGAAGACACTACGCCCTCTGCAACGCGGCTTTCCTTGCACGTCACAGGTAGAATCTCTGATGGCTCTCCCAGGGCAGAGCCTGCACTTCACCACTGAGCCATCCAGAGCTGACAACTAGCCTGCCCACGCCTCCATGGTTACTCTAATGCCAAAGCTCTTTTTATTTAAAAAATTGGAAGTGACCAGATTGAAACTGCAAGAGCTGTACCGAGTGCCCACCTGCTCTTGGACCCGCATCCACAGCGTTGTTCTAACCACAATTAGGTTTTGGCTCTCTCCCTCCCCCCTCCACCACGCCCACACCTCCCACACGGAGACAGAAAACTTTCGTCTAAATGATTCGCGCGTAAATTGCCCACAGGTTGCTCCTTTACCCCTGAAAACAGTTCAGCTTGTATTTCATGATGATCCCAATAAAATTCTCTTCCACAAACACAAGTCACCAAAATCAGGAAACACGACCCCACACTGAAGCAGGCCGCGGGCACCCGCGGCCCAGGACGGCGCCAGGCCGGGGACAGGCCACGGCCGCGGGCTCTTCGCCCGGGCACAGCTGCAGGCCCGCTCGGCTCAGGGCTCAGGCACAAGCACAGCGGGGTTTATTCAGCGGAGTCACCACGGCCGCGGCGGCCGCTCGCTCACCCCCGGCAGCGTCCACGGTGTCCAGGGCTGCTGCTCCGAGATGGCGCCGGGCGCGAGAGGCGCAGAGCATGTGCGAGGGGAGGCAGGCGTGGCCGCCGACGCGAGGCCGCAGCAGCCGCAGCCCGGCCGCTGGACCGGATGGCAGCCGAGGCAGAGGCAGCGCGGGAGGCGGGGCCGCGGGGTCCACAGACAGCGCCTTGGACGCAGGCTCGGGGCGCCCGGCGCCTCCCGGGCATGGCCAGAGGCAGGCCCCGCTGCGGACCCTGCGCAGCTCTCGGACAGAGGCGGCTGCTGGAGCTTCTGTCCTTCCCCAGGTCGGGGCAGTGCTGCGCTGGGCAGGCGGTCGGCGCCTCAGGCCCGGGATCTCCCCGCACCTCCTTGTGTCCACTTAGAGGCCCCCCCAGGCCCCTCCTGACTGCCCCTGCTCACCTGACTGGCTCCCGAGGGAGGGGCTGCCCACAGGGGGCGGCTTTGGGGAGGGCAGGTAAACCCACCCCATTTTTCTCCACATTTTCTACCGGTTCCCGCTGCTGAAGCGTGATGAGCAAACGCCCTTGGCCCGCAGGGGCCGGCAGCGGCGCCTTCATCCTGACTGGGCTTTGCGCTTTGTCTTCCGACTTGCCCGGCCCCGGCTGCCCTTCCCCGCGGGGTTTCCTGCCGCAGCTGGGAGACAGCACATTCCCACTGCCGGAAAATAGACATGTATTTTAAAACACACTCTCTTGAGTAAACTTGCAGCCTGATTTCTAGACGCACTTTTTTGCAATTGATCCTCTCAAAAAGGAGAAGCTGTCTGTCCAGATTCACCAAGTGTTTCCCTGAGCGAAGTCACCTCTGGGCACTGGTTGTGATTTCTGGGATTTCATGCTGATAAATCACGAAACCGCCTCGGAGGAAAAAGGAAACTTGCGCAGTAAATGCTTGGCTGGGTTTGATTCTTTTGGGGGGACAGGCCCCTCTTTGACATTACAGGATTGTTTCTCTTTTTCTCAATTTCAGTATTGTGTATTTGGGCTAAAGATGACCACAAAAGCTCAAGAACTAACGAGATCTGTATCCAAGTGACCGCCCAGGGAAAGGGGGTGGGGGGGCGGAGGGGGGCGGAGGGAGGCGGGGGGGGGGGACCCGGCTCCACCCAGGCCTGAGCCTCCCGCACCAGCGCCAGTCTCCGCAGAAGAGGCAGTTGTAAGCGGGAGGCTGCCAGCGCGTCCTTACTCCCAAGGTCTTGTTTAGAGCACAACTCTTCCCTTTCTCCTCCATCACCTTTAACTGCTCACCTTCCTACTCTGCGAAACCGAAGCAAATCGCAATGCATTCTGAGATGCAAGCTGGGAGAATTGAGTTATTCAGATACAGAGGACATAATACAGCAAAGTCCTTGGAGGAGAAAATAGCAAGCAGAAGACTCTGAAACCCCAGGACGGAGAGAGGGAGCGCGCTGCATATACAGGACGTCTGTGGATAAGGCTGAGGTCAGAGATCAAATGCAAATGACATGTTCGTGGAAAGTACCGACTGGCAGGCTGGGATATTTCATTCTTGGAGATGGAAATCAATTTGTTTGAAATTGACTGAAGTTCGTTTACACAAAACAGAACCTCTGTACAATAGAGCATAAAATGACAAGATAAGTATTCATTCCGAGCCTCTAAAATGGAAAAGAACAGCTCCCAACTGCCAAGATGAAGGCCTCCATCTGGCATTGCAGTTTACTGGTATTTTATGAAAGTCAGTTTTCTGTTACAGGGCAATTCTCTGCCAGAGGAATAAAAGGTGGGACACATTCTCTTTTTAAAAGGTGGGTCTGCAGCAAAGGGAACACCCCTCTGCCTTCCCCATCTCTCTTCTGCAAGCGGCGTCAGTCACATGTAAGGCGCACACCAGTCGGCTTCACACTAATAACAGGCCCATCTCCGCAGAGAGGGGCATGTCCCCACGCCCCACGCCCCACGCCTGGGGTCAGGTCTCTGGGAGTTCGAGGGGAAGCCCTGGGAGGAGCGGGCTCCCCGAAGTGGGGTAGAAGGCCCCTCCTCTCCTAGCTCTGGTTTTGAGAGGAGTTCGGAGCATAGAACCTTGGACGCCTCTGCTTGTCCTTTGTCAACCTTCCCCACCCCACCAGGAACAGAGAGGGCGAATCTGACCGCCAACATTTCATTCATTGGACTATGTTTATTTTTTAAAATACTTCTTTTTATTTATTTATGCATACAAGAACTGGGGTATAGCAGAGAGGTGCGGGGGTTGGGTGAGAGGATTCCCCAGAGACAGAGTAGGGAGCAGAATAGACAGATCTACTAAAATCCACTGCTGAGGGGAGCAGTGGGGAGACAGGAGAGGTCTGCTGCGCCCTGTGGGAAGCTCCCTGGCCGGGGATCGAACTCGTACTGCAGTGGCTGCGGACAGCTTCATAGTGCTGCACTTAACCTGTTGTGCCACCAGGGAGGCCCAACGCATCTCATCATTTTAAGTTTTATGGAAAAGCAAGACATCCTTTCTAAACAGCCGCTTATACAACTTCTTTTTGGAGATGAGTTTTCTGGAGTCAGTTCCACAACCTCTTAAAGAGTTTCTTCTTTGGATTCATCAAAACTGGTTTGAAATCCAGTTGTAGGAATAGTTGGCTAGGCCACATTAGATGGTTGCTTGTCTAGACTATTTCCTTATCTGTAGATGAGGAAAATGACATTTACCACATGGGGCTTCTGTTAGGCTTAAGTGTGTTCACTTATAGAGAAGACGCAGCATGGCACCCGATGATAATAAGTTCCCAGTAAATCACTGTTATGTCAGGAATATTGTCGGGAAAAAATTTGAATATAAACATAAGAACTCACTACTTTCTAAAACTGAGATCTTAACAATTAAAACTATAAATATTTCAAGAATGTCTGAAAAATCAAGGTTTATTTTAACAATGGAAGTGAGAATTCTTCATTTAGAAACTTTGTTTCTTGGGCCTCCCTGATGGTGTGGGGGTTAAGTCTCAGCCTATGAAGCTGTCCGCAGCCACTATAGCACCAGCTCGATCCCCGGCCAGGGAGCTTCCCACAGGGCACAGCAGGCCCCTCCTGCCTCCCCGCTGCTCCCCTCAGCAGTGGATTTCAGTGGATCCACCTGTTCTGCTCCCCACTGTCTCTGGGGAGTCGGCTCACCCCTGTCGCCACATCTCTGGCTACATCCCAGCTCTTGTATGCATAAATACATTAAAAAAAGAGAGAGACTTGGTTTTCCTCAGCAGAGGCCCAGCAGCACTGGCTTTGCTAGTTAATGATTCAGACATTTTCTTCACGTTAAGAGATGCCTTTGAGAAAAACAAATCCATCATTTTCGGAAACTTTCCCCGTCACAGCAAGAGACTATCTAGGCTTTTAAATTTCATGCTTAACCTTTTCAGTCACTTAGCTTTTCTTTTTCTTTTTTTGCATCCGATAAAACAAGTTGTGCTCCTATCTTAAAATAAACGGACTCCAGCCTGGGAAGAGAAGCCTCCAAGGAGATCCTCTGGGGGCAGACCACATTGGGGGCCATTGCCTGGCAACCAGCAAAAAGACCCTGTGGGACATTCTGGAAGTGTCTGGAGAACAGAAGCTTCCAGGACTTCCAGGGGGAGGCAAATGGCTGAGTCTTGAGGCTCAATAGCAAGCTGAACACCAGTGCACCGGTGCTCACAGTTCATTCTCAGGCAAAATGGTTAGAAGATTAACCAACACTAGTGATGAAGAAAGCCATTTTTGGATTATTCGAAGAGTTAAAAATATAAAATATTTTAAAAGAAAAGCATTTTTTATTATTTCAGTCCCGTAGGGGAATACAAGTTAGATCCTATAATCTGTACAGATGCCTCTTCTTGCCTGCTTAAAAATATATATACAAATGACTTGCAACTAGAGTGTAGAATGGTGATATTTAAAGTGGTCATTTCAAGGTCAATTATAAGTTTGATCACCTTTTCATAGTGTTCTCTAATATTCCTTAAGTAGTTAGGCTATTCATTTACCCCCAAGAACATGGAGATATCAGATATTATGTGAAACTCTAAGTTGAACATAAAATATAAAGCGCTACATGTGGCACAACCCCTGTCTTTATGCCACTTATTTCCCCGTAGCTTAGCCATGAAGCGCTACAGGACACCACAGCAAGCCTTGACTTCTGAGTTGCTGTACGTAAATATCACAAATTCTTCTGCAAAGCAACATGTCTTTCTGTCTAGCCACTTTGGTCCTCAACCACACTGGATTTGCTTGCTGACTCATATTAACATTTCAGGAGGGGCTTCAGAGATCTATTATTTCTACTATCAGAATCACAGTCATGGAGGGCATCCCTGGTGGCGCAATGGGTTAAGTCTCAGCACTATGAAGCTGTCCGCAGTCACTGCAGCACGAGTTCGATCCCCGGCCCAGGAGCTTCCCACATGGTGCAGCAGACCTCTCCTGTCTCCCCGCTGTTCCCCTCAGCAGTGGATTTCAGTGGAGCTGCCTGTTCTGCTCCCCACTCTGTCTGTGGTGAATCCTCTCCAACCCCACACCTCTGGCCTAAACCCCAGTTCTTGTATGCATAAATAAATCTTTAAAAAAAAAGAATCACAGTCACGAAGCTAAAATTATATTACTAAATTTGTATTTTACAGAGAAAAAATAAGCTCCACAGAGACCAACAAGTTTATTCATCACTTCAACGTTAAACATGTTAACTAGAAATACAATCTCACTGATAGACAGATGGATTAGATGATTGTAGTGAGGACCCAAACCTGGAAGCAGCCAGACAGACTTCACTGTGATAGCTGTTCCAAGGCTCACCAGTTTGAGTTTAGTTTACATAGGTAGGAACAGTGGGCCACTGATATAAAAATTGCAATTACTCTTGGCTCCCTGTCTAATTGTGTAAAGCTATGCAGATGCCACCTAGGCACAGAAGGCAGCAGAGCAGACTCTAACTCTTCTTTCCGAATAATGCAATGGGCCACCTGCTGTTAGACCTTCTTTATCTGGCTCCTTGGACTCCAGTGCTGTTGAAAGGCTGGTTTGGGCAGGTGGTAGGTTCCTGTGTAGGCTACAGGGTGGAGCCTGTTCTTTAAATCTATGCAGATGGCTCTGCTCTCTTGTCTGCTAGACAGACGGGGAGGGAGGGGGCGGGGTCTGAGCGCCAGAACATTTTACAGTGTGCTCGCAAGTGTGAAGGCTTAGTCTAGCTGTCTTCCTCACTTGCCCTTCCTCCAGGCCTTGAATGACGATGCGTTCAGCAGTGAGGAACAAGAGCTCTAGCTGCCAGTGTCCTTAGCATCAGAGAACCACGGAGAGCCTGGCTAAGGAGCTTATAGAGTATTTCCATGGGCACCGAAGTGTTTCCAGCTCCAGCATGCCCGGGTGCATCCGCAGAGCGTGAAGAGACGGATTGAACGGTGCAGTTCCAAGCCAGTCTCCCAGCAGCCTGCTAGCCACAGATCACTGCGGCGATAGACTGCGGGAACTCCCCGGAACTCCGCGGCGGACGGTGCTCATGTGTAATTAATCTGCGGAGCGGTGACAGGACATGGCAGCGGAGAGCTTCCAAGCCTTTTAGGATCTGGCAAGCCATGGCGCGCTTGGGGAGTCCTGGGCCCACGCTTTGTTAGCTTAACAGCCTGCAACAAGGCTTTAATCTGCGATCCCACATATGCTAAATAACCGCGCTTATTAAAACTCACAAAGGGACTGTGCTCAGCTTCCGTGCAATCTCAGCAGCCCCGCGTCAGCACAGGGAAGCGGGCCCTGCGCTCCTGCCGGCGTGGGTGCGGGTGCGTGGTGGCCGGGATGGCCAAGGCGAGGTCACCTTTCAGGTGAGCGCACCCCGTGGGCCCTGCAGATCTGTGGCTGCCACGCACCTCGGCTGGCACTCGGCAGCGATGGGGCGCAGGCAGAGCACGGAGAGGGTCTGGACCATGGTGGCAGGACGCTAAGTGACGGCGGAACTCAGAAGAAATGACCAGACCCAAGCAAAGAAAACCCAAACAAAGTTGTTTTTGTTTTTTTTAAGATTTATTTATTTATGCATACAAGCTGGGGTGCAGGCCAGAGGCGTGGGGCGGCGAGAGGGTTCACCAGAGACAGAGTGGGGGGCAGGACAGGCAGATGGATGGAATCCACTGCTGAGGGGAGCAGTGGGTGAGCCAGGAGAGGTCCGCCGCGCCATGTGGGAAGTTGCCCGGCCGGGCGCCCAACTCGCTTCACCGCTGCTGATAGCTCCACAGCGCAGCGCTTAACTGCTGCGCCGACAGGGAGGGCCCCAAATGAAGTCTTAAAGGAGCCAAGGCAGTATCTTCTAGATACTCTTTTGTAGATGACATCAGAGGTATTTTCACATGGCATTGCAAGGTGGTTGCTAAAGTCAAGGCGTAGCTGGTGGTCGGAACAACGTCTGGTGAGGTCATCATTTGAGAGCGGTTACTGATATACCTAAGAACTCCAAGTTTCCCAAAATTTAATTACTTGAGAAAGGTTTTCTAAAGTTATAAAATTATCTTGAATTGTGAAATTGGGGAGTCAAACTTTTTTTTCTTTTTCTAAAGATTTATTTATTTATGCATACAAGCTGGGGGGCAGGCCAGAGATGTGGGCGTGGGAGGACTCGCCAGAGACAGAGTGGGGAGCAGAACAGGTGGATCTACTAAATCCACTGCTGAGGGGAGCAGCAGGGAGATAGGAGAGGTCTGCTGCGCCCTGTGGGAAGCTCCCTGGCTGGGGATCGAACTTGTGCTGCAGTGGCTGCTGACAGCTTCATAGTGCTGAGACTTAACCCCTTACGCCACCAGGGAGGCCCTCAAACAATTTGTTTTCTTAAAAACATATTACTTTTTATTGACCTAAAGTTGTTTATGATTTCGGGGCACAGGTTCACACCTCTTTAGATGTGGGTTCCCACACCATACATATTACCCAAGCACCCATCATCCTCCACCATGGGTCACTGAGTAAAACCATTTAGTATCTGTCCCAATTAGGAAAATGGAATGATTTTTCTCACATGTAGGATCACTTAAGACTTCCCATATTCCTACGTTTCAAAAATTGGAAATGTCTTTGAATTTTCTATTAAAATGTATCCTGTAAATATTTTTATTGATAAGAAATCAAGTTATTAAAACTATCATATTAAAGCTGCACTTAAGTGATGAAATATCAGGTGTCTTTCCACAAAGTCTTTGGAATCACCGCTTCAGTATGAATTCAAGATTGGCTAGTCCCCCAGGACGGTGATGCCGTCAGAGGACAGGCAGCGCTTCCTGCCATAGCCTCGCTGCCCTGCCTCTCCCAAGCACTTAGTTTCAGGGACTTCCAGGACCACACTGTTTTGGGGGTTCTATACGCTACTGATCCTGGTGCAGTTCCTAGCAAAGACACAACTTTTTTTACTCAAGAATGGATTTTCCATTTTTCAAAATCCTAAGTATTTGTCACAACAGGGGAAAAGCAGTCCTATCATAAATAAGTAAACTGTGCACTACTCAAAAGATCAGGTCATTTTTCTCCTCAGCACTTACAGTCTTTTACTTCCAAACTGTAAAATATACTCGTTGCACATATTATTTTTATTCTACTCATGCATATGATTTCTATATTATGTATATTCATAGGTTATATCGTCATTAGTTGAATATTCTTTATAAATAATTTTGTAAGACAAGCATATTCTCGGGGCCTCCCTGGTGGCGCAGGGGTTAAGTCTGAGCACTGTGAAGCTATCAGCAGCCACTGTAGCACAAGTTCGATTCCCGGCCAAGGAGTTGACCCACACGGCTCAGCAGACCTCTCCTCTCTCCCCCTAGCAGGGTACTTCAGTAGATATACCTGTTCTGCTCCCCACTCTGTCTCTGGCGAATCCTCTCCCCTCCTCCCCCCACACCTCTGACCTATACCCCAGCTCTTGTATTCATAAATAAATCTTTTTCTAAGAGAGACAAGCACATTCTCATTTCCCTGTCAAAACTGTTCTCTTCCTTCCTGTGTAGTGCAGGAAGTCACCTCCTCTTAGCTGGGGGGTCTCTGCCTTTTGTATTCTGCCCAACAGACGTGTGACACAAAAGACGCAACTTGGCTTTTCTGAAAACTGGAGGAGCCCGTGCGGTGTCTTTCAGGGATTCCTTGTCACTTTTGTTATAGGTCCTGCAAGTGACTCACTTCGGCGCTGTGTAAACGCTCCTGGAAAGATCTAGAACCCGGCACCTCAGTGGTCCTGGGCCATGTGAAGACAGGTGCGGCCTGTGGTTCAGCCACAGCCAGACTCCAGGCTTTAGACACATTAGCTGTCATCCACCGTCACTTTTCTTCGATGGACATTTTTGCTGTGAATATTGTAAAACTATTTTAATCAAGATGAACTGAAGCATCTTCTAGTCAAGAAAGTGAAGCTTCACAAGGGCGGATCATTTATTGCTGTTTCTCTTCCCTGATCCCGCCTCCTCTGCCAGCAATGTTTACCAAGGTAAGGGCAACAGCAATGCTTAAAAATCCCGCTATTGGATGTCCTCCAAGTAGGTACAATCGAGACTCCTTAGAAACTGCCAGATCACGCGGAGAGCAGAAGAGTGATGTGTGTTGGCATCGGGATTAAGCTGCAGAGAACTTCCTCTTTGTAGAGCAAGGTGGCAGGAACAGCTAACACTTGGGGTTTGGCAAGTTGGGGCCGGTACTTTGCCTATTTCCTTGTCTCATCATTATGACACCCCGAGAGACTAAACGCCGCTTCGCGTCCTGCTCCACAGATGTGGAAAGTGAAACAGGGACCCCACGGGGGCCCAGAGTCCTGGCCATCAGAGAAGGGTCCACGGAGCCCTCACCCCCACCCCCAGCGGGCCCCGGCCTGGCCCATGTCCAGCAGTGGCCTTGAGAGAAGCTCGGGATTCTTCCTTCAAGGTCACAGTGTTGGGCGGATTTTAAGTTTCCTCATTTCGTGTGAGTTCACCTTAAGATTCTCCTGTTTTTAGGTAACATGGTCTGCACATAATTTAACTATTGAACTGATGCTTGTGCTTCAGCGTACAGAATCACAAAGCCTCCTAAACCGATGCTCTGTAACAGCCCCAGAAAGAGACCGTTTTTCAGGGCTCCCTGGCGATTTGTCTTGTCAGAAAATTGTTCTCACTTATTTTCAGTCACTGCCTGCTGGCATCGCCAGCCTCTCTATATTCTTGTGTGGAGAATGGTCCTCAGGCGCAAGCAGAATGAGGAACACCTTCTATTGCATAGGTAACTAAAGAAAAGAAATGTGGGCACTTTCTTCCGGAGCAAGTTTGCATCGCTTCCTCTGCTGAGCCCTCCTGACCTCAGGTAAAGTTAACTGCTCCCCGCTGGGGGTTCCCAGGGTATCCTACACAGCACTGCATGTGACCGCCCTCCTCGAGACGTCTTACAAGTCTCTCTTCCTCCCAAGACAGTAACTACTTGAGAGAGAGGGAGAAACCTGTGTTTGCTTTGGTTTCCCCAGAACTTGGCACCATTGCTGATGTCACTAGATGCTTAATAGAGGGTGTGCAAATGGGGCGTGGATTGATGGGGAGAGGGGGAGGAGGGAGAGAAGAAGGGGAGAGGGGCAAAGGGGAGGAAGAAGGTATGAATCACACTGACATGCGTGTGACGTGCAAACATCCTAAATACTCTTATTTTTCTAGTTTCCACAGTGCAGGGTAAAAGAGCAAACCACCCTCACCCACAGAAGGCTCTGCCAACATTCCTCTGGGCCAGATTCCGAGAAACAGGAAGAAGAATGGCGAGAACACTAGAAGCCGCCCGATGCCACCTGCTGTCCCCAGGGAATGCCGCCGCCTTCGCCTGTGCGCCCCGACGGGCCCTGAAGTCCGCTCCTGGCCGCCGTGCTCCGTCTGAGGCACGGCCGCAAAGCACGGTGCGGTTCTCCTGAGCGTGCTTCCTGAACGGCGACCGCTGGGCACTGTTCTGTCTCCGAGGATGCCGGGGTTCACATTGCCCTTGGAGAGACTATTCCAGCACTTGGAGTAACGCATCCAAGAGGACATTTCAGGTAACACACAAGGTGGGCGGGGCCCTGCTGTGGGGCGGAGCCTTCAGGCCGCAGGGAGGACCCAGCAGAAGCCAGCTCCCGGGGAAGGAAGCCCGGCCCGGTCGCGCGTGTCCCCGGGGCGCCCCCGCGGAAACGTCGAGGGTGCAAAGCTCCAGGCCAGAGTAGCCGGGGGCGGGAAACTGAAGAAGCTGCTTCCTCCAAGAGACTCCGCGTTGCGGTGTCCCTGTTCAGGCGCCGCTTGTTGCGTCGGGGGCAACAGCACACTGATGGCGCGGAGCCGAGGAGCAGGCCACGGAATGCAGGATGCTGCTCGGGAGCAAGATCAGGGCCTTCTTGTTGACAGAAAGGGGTGGATCAAACTGTATATTGGATTTAGGGAGTGAGGCCAAGGACACACACCCAACTCCCACCCATGGCTCTGCTCTTCTTACAGGGTGCTCCGTAGATTAGTCCATGGGGGAAAGCACATCAGTCACTGACCCCTGGCCCGTTACACCCACAACTCCGCACCAGCACCAGGGTCCAGGGCCATGAGAATGGAAAGAGGGGGCTTTCCCAATGCCCCTGAGTGTCTCACCTCTTACCCCTGGAGAATGAGCATTAGGGAGTCAGGAGCCGGTGCCCTTGCCCTGGGCGCGAGGGAGAGTTCCTGTACTGGCGTCAGGCTGACCTGGACAGCGGACACCACCCAGGGTCAGGGGAGGAGCAGATCAGGGCGGGGGAGGGGGAGGCACGGAGACCACAGAAGAGGGGGTTTGCCGGTGTCTTGGCTCTCTCTTCAGAGACACCCACATCTCCACTGCGGTGATGTCTGCAGCGATTGCTGGAACTCCAGTGGACTTCTGCCATGTTCATGTTGGCACCAACCATCACAATGACTGTATTTGTGCCCAGAGGCGGCAGGACCCAGTAACGTGCCTGTCCGTGGGCCTCAGCGCGCCCCAGAGAGCTTTCCCCAGGGTGGTCTGGGGCCCGAGACCCTGGGCCTGACCCTCCTCCCCTTCCTTTTTAAGTTCTAGCCTAGTGTTCCAGGTAACTTTGTCTCACTGATGCTTCTGTTTAAAGGTTTTGGTTCAACTCTGGGAAAATCAGGTGGGATAGGTGCCATCACACATCCCCATCAGACAACACCCACCATCTTTTCTTCACAACAAGCTCAAGCTCAGGCCGAGATGGAGCAGGTGCACGTCACACAATAAACCCCACGTCTGCAGCCCTCACCCCCGAGAAAGGACAGCCCTGGCACTGACCGTGTGTGAACACGCTTCGGCCAATTCGCTTGGCTTGAGTTGTGGGGATCTGACCCTCCTGTTTGCTCTCTGCAGTCCAGCAGATTTGCCGCAAGTCCCCCCCCAGCCGTTCCCCTCCGGCGTTCTCACTGCACGCTCACTGTCTTTGAGGCAGCTTTGCCGGGAGAGAGAGTAACTGGTCGGCGCTCTGGTTTCCAGCAAGCGCTGTTGGGTGCTGGCATTTCTTGCAGCTAGCAGCTCCCCGATGGCTTTATGGGCGCCCGTGACAATGACTTGTGGACTGGCCCCAGCGGCTGGCTTCTCACTGTGAAGCACGCTCACCGGAGGAGGGGGCGGCCTGGCGCCTTGAGGCTCAGAGCTGGCGCATTGCCCACGGAACTCAGCGCCTCTCTGCAAACACAGCCACTGGGCTGAGGGGGAAGGCAGCGGGCGCCCCAGCCAGGCATTTACAAAGAGGGCCTCAGCGCTTGGCAACGGGGCCCTTTCTCAATGAAGGAAGATATTTCAGCAAACGAGAACCAGTGCGAGCAGAACAAGGAGATGGAGTAATAAGAAAAAAGCATGCAGGCCCACGAAGGAAAGATTTTGAAGTCAGGTGGTCAGGTGGGAGCCACACAATGAAATCTGCTACTTGTGCCACATTGTCTGGGATCTGCACTATTTTAAATGTATTTGGAAATTTTGTTTTCATTTTTGCAATAACATATTTTTAAACTGTGTTATTAATGTTTCGTGTTTTATTATGTCTTTTAAAATCAATGTCCACTTTTTATTTTTGTGATTATGTTTCCAGTAAAATTCCCTTGAGGTCGATTAGTTATGTGGCAAAAAGACTTGTGGCAAAGAACGGATGAGAGAAACTACCTAAAGCCACTCTTGGTTTGAGAAATTCTTGCTTAAACTCTCTGCTTCCTTCCCGGATGCTGGCCCCTGGAGCATATTGCGGGATGTTATGACCATCTCCCTCCATCACTTCCCAATCCCCAATAAGTCAAGGGCTGATGAATCGTATTTGAGCATATCAGGGTCTAGGACAAGGAGTTTACATTTCAGAAATCTGCCCTACCTTGGTCGTTCCAAAATATCTCTCTCCATGTAAATCATTTATTAATATCAACAGTTAAAAACTTTTTGGCATAAAAAAGCAGGAAATGGGAATACTTTTTTTCTTTACTTCATATACTTAATTGCTAAGTGTATGAATCCTAAAGTACACTAGAAACGTGCTGTCAAGGAGGATACGTCACCGGCAGACTATCACAGAGTTTATGATCTCTGACTCACAATGGATACTTTCCTTTATATTTGGGTATCTTTGTGGCTTAAAATTGATGTTTCTTTTTCATTTAGAAAAAAATGCAGATCACTGATATTAAAAGTTTACAGGATTTTGTAGATCATCTTGCTTTAAAACTTCATTTTACAAGGAAAGAGTTTAGATTAGTTGTCAGTCTCTCTTTAAAGAAGCAAAATGGCAAACCAGCTTTAGGAATTCTGATCATTCTCAGGTTTTCTTGCTGCTAAAAGATGAATATTTTTAACTGATTGAACTTTATCTTAGAAATCCTTTCCTCCACAATTTCTGAGAAAACTAGTTTGCAAAATTTGGGGAAAAATGAATCAGTTATCAATTGGAACTATGCTGTTCATTTAACTCTCTGATTTACATGTTTTCTCTCTAGTTTTCCTATTTGTTCACCACTTTAGCTCTAGAATCTAGAATTTTGCCAATATACTCCAAATTAATTTGGAGGAGAGTTAGTTTATCCAGACACAACTAAGGATAAGAGGCCATTTATGTAGTCTATGTTTAAATTACATTCTCTCTTGATTAAACTTCTCTAGGTTGACATACTTAACTCTGGTAATAAAAATATTGTCAAACTTTATAAAAAATTCTAGATCACGGGGAAAAACTTGTGTGAATAGTAATGAAAATATAGGACAATCTTTTGGAGAATTTATGGTACCAGATATTATACATTTTACAATGTGTGATATGTTGGAATAATCAAAACAATGTAGGTTTGAAGGAGAATAAACAGATGAGCGGAGAAGGACAGTCTCTAGAGATAATGTCCCAAAGTTAGTATAATATAAACACAGGGCTTAGTTCAAATCAGTGGGAAATATGTTTCATTCATCTGAATGAAATGCAACAAATATGTTTCTGCATCATAAATGATGCAGTAATGTGGGAAATATTTTTTGAGGGGAATAAAAGTAATTAGATTCATACAAAACCTTTCACACTAAGAAAATCTATATGCATCAAATATTTTTATAAGTAAAACCATAAAAGAATTATAAATGATTTTTTTTGCAAATATTTATAATTATCTTGAATATCAAGAAGATTCTCAGGGGACTCCCTGGTGGCCTGGGGGTTAAGTCTCAGCACTATCACTGCTGTGGCACGAGTTCAATCCCCAGCCAGGGAGCTTCCCACAGGGTGCAGCAGACCTCTCCTGCCTCCCCGCTGCTCCCCTCAGTGGTGTATTTCAGTAGGTCCGCCTGGTCTGCTCCCCACTCTGTCTCTGGTGAATCTTCTCACCACCCCCACCTCTTGTCTGCACCCCAATTGTTGTATGCATAAATAAATAAATCTTTTAAAAAAAGAGAGAAGATTCTAAGAATAACAGCCAAGGCATAATCCCATAAAGAAAGCAATACATTTAACCCATCAAAATTTACATTTTAAATAGTTCTAGTTCACCATAGAAAGACTTTCAAATTAAATGACTTGCTGGTAAAAATACCTGCAACAAATATGACACTTGAGGGGTTATTATTAAAAAAAATGTTTATCAAGTGCAAAGGAAACAGTCACAATAATGACCAATAAAGAATAAACTCGTCCTCCGGATCTCGCCTTGGGAGAAAGGCACCTTGACGCGCGCTGACTGCCGTGTTCTCCTCAACAACGGACCCAGGACGTCCCTACGTGTGTGTGTGTGGGAGGGTAGGGAACTCTCTAGAGGAGCCCTAGGGACTCCCGGGACTAAGCCTCAGCAAATGTGAACCACATTAGCCACAGTGACGCTTCAAAGATTAAACCCAAAAGATGTGGCCACAGGAGCCGACTGGACGCACAGGACCACCCGAGAAGCGCTGCTTTTGTGGTGATGTAACAGGGGGGTCCCCAGGAGGAAGGGTGTGTCCAGGCTCCCGGTCCCACCCAAGGTAGGGTGGCGCTGAGCAGGATATAAGAAACTGGAGAAGAGAGACAGACACACACAGAGGAGACACAGAACACAGAAGACAGGAGAAGGAAGGAAGCAGGATGGAGGCCAGAAGAGGCCCGAGGAGCAGAGAGACTTGTAAAGCTGCGCTGGCCTGGACTGATTGAAAGAGACGTGGGTGAGAGAGCCGTGGGGAAGTTAACGATGGCTGTGTTGATTTTGTTCTGTTCCTCTCAGAATTGTCTGTTTCTGACCCTTTTGGATGGGTCCCTGCCGAAAGGTATTTTGGTTCCCCCCAGAATTGTCTGGCTGCTTCTGACCCTTATGTGTGGGTCCCTGCCGAAAGCTGTTCCAGACTAGTGGCAGGCTTTCGGGACTTGCTGTGGGCCAATCCCGTCTGGGCGGACTTTTACGCAGGAGGAGTTGGATAGCATTGGGTGCTTGACTTAGAAAATACATTCTTTGTCTTCTTTGTCTTTTCTAATTGTATGACAGTTCCTTTCCGCAAAAGGTCCTGTATGTGTTGTATTGATGCGGCGGATGGCAGAACCCATTTAGAACAGGGCAGGTCTGGGGTTTCGGGGGTGCCCCTCTCCTCCCTGTAACAGTGAGACCCCGAGCAGCCACATGCTAACTGCGAGCTGTAGCAGGCGGGGCAGCGGCGGTCACACGGTGCCCAGGGGCCCTTCCCGGAAGAGGAAAGACTGATGGGAGTGAAAGCCAGGGGCGCAGAGGACCGATGTCCTCAAAGCCGCGTGCTCGCGGGAGCGCGCCCTCAGGCAGCGAGACCAGTTCCCGGGCCACGCCCGCTGCGGACGGCCGTTTTCCCCAGGAGTTTGGCTCAACAGGAGTTTTACCTTCTTTTTATGTGACCCTACACTGGCTAATTTTTTTTTTTTCAGTTAACATTATGTTCTTGTCATCAGGAGAAGCAACATTTATCATGAAAACAACGAATTCACTGCAAATGCGCCTCCTATATTTCTGCTGTGCTTCTGGTATGACATTTAAAAATATGTGATATTAAGGCAATAATCATGCCAGCTCATGGTCCTGAGAGGAATAAAAATCAACAATAACACCTTTTTGAAGTCATCATGCTTATGCTCATTTTTTCCTCCAGATCGGCGGGTAAAGAATTTTCTCTATATTCTATGAAATGCAAATCGAATACATTCTTATTTAAGGAAACTACAGATGTTACAGTTTGTTGCAGTTATTGTCAGAGCAGCTTCATCATTTGGATACTTTGGGTTATTTGTAGAAAGGGCAATCAACTGCAGGGTATTATGCAAACTGACCGCCGGGCAGGAGGCGGGGCTTGCTCATTTCGGTGCAGGCCCAGAGAGCTGGGGGCTGCCAAAGAGGGGCAGAATGAGGTGGAAGAGGGAGGGGTCCTCGGGAGGAGGGGCGGAGGCGCCGCTGAGCAGGAAGACAGGACACCCGGCGCTGCGTAATCGGAGGGGCTGTTACCAGCTATCATCAGTGCACTCACATCACGGTTCAAAAATAAAATCCTGTGTGTGCCGGGCAGCCCGTGACTTAGTCTCTTCAAGAACCGAGCGGCTGGGATTTCATTGCTGAGCCCACAAACATTGGTGTCAGACCCACAGCACTCCTGCCAGCTGGAGGCCTTACTCTTGGACACGTCTAAAGCCGCAAGGCCACATTTGATGGACAAAGTAATGGAATTAATTGCACGGACTCAGGTAACCTCACTTCCTCTGCCCGACCCCACGCATTCTTTTTCTAAATAGAGATTTTTCTAGAGATTGGCGCTAACCGTCACGAAGGGCTTGTGCTGTGGCTTGGTTTTGGTTTTGGGAGGGCCACCTGTGCTATAGGTGATAGAATTCTTAGGAGGGGCTTCAGCGGGAAAGACCAGATGGGATCTCAGACTAAATCATAGTTCTCAGTCCGACATCATCTGTGATTTCTGGAGAATCATGCTTTCAGCCGTGCAGGACGGCCAGCGCTAACTGGTTATAAACCCAAACTTGCAGTGACTGTGACTTTGCAGTCCCCTGACTGATGCTCTGCTCTGCGTATCTCCCTGCAGTGTGCCCTCTGGGGGCTGACAGTCAAAGGATCATCTAGCCCCCTAACTGGTCCCACCTATGCTCTGCTCTACGGTGGCCACCCTTGGTAACAGTCCTGCTGACTCAGCTTATCCCCTAAAGCCATGCAAACCCTAAGAAACGCCTCACACTAATGCCAATTAAAGGTACTTTTTTTGTAAAGATTTATTTATTTTTCATACAAGCTGGGGTACAGGCCAGAGGTTTGGGGCGGTGAGAAGGTTCACCAGAGACAGAGTGGGGCGCAGAACAGGCAGATCAACAGAAATACGCTGCTGAGGGGAGCAGCGGGCAAGGCAGGAGAGGTCTGCCGCGCCATGTGGGAAGCTTCCCGGCTGGGCATCGAACTTGCAGCACCCTTGTGTCCCTACTGGCATGCCTTCATTCGTGCCAAGCCCATGCTTCACTGCTCTCCTCCTAGCCACCTGAGATACACATCTCATCACCGAAAGGTGCGGCTGAGCCACCGTCCTGAGCAGCGAGCACATTTAAAACACTTCATTGTTCGGGCCTCCCTGGTGGCGCAAGGGGTTAAGTCTCAGCACTATGAAGCTATCAGCAGCCACTGTAGCACGAGTTTGATCCCCGGCCAGGGAGCTGACCCATAGGGCACAGAAGACCTCTCCTGTCTCCCCGCTGCTCCGCTCAGCAGTGTATTTCAGTCAATCCACCTATTCTGCTTTCCACTCTGTCTCTGGTGAATCCCCTCACACCCCCACCTCTGGCCTATACCCCAGCTCTTGAATGCATAAAGAAACAAAATAAATCTTTTAAAAATACATTTCATTGTTCAGTCAAGAAAGTGTACAAGTTTAAGTGCATGCCTTAAAATAAGCAATGCTATTCACTATTAAACACTTAAATAGAATGGATTCTCTAAAGGGTCTTCATGTATTGTACCTTGTGGTAAGTGATGTGAGTTTTTTTTGCTTAACATAAGTAGCTAATGACATAATTACTGTGAAGACCGGTGTGTTTTTTATGAAATAGTAAATACACACAGAGAAATGATGGATTGAATTTGTTTTCATAAGGCCAATAAGAAATTAACAAATTTGATAATTCCATGGCCAAATGGCAATTCTGGGATCCAGGAACATGTAGGCATCTCAGAATAAAGTGGGAAAATCTTCAGATACTGCCAGACATGTGATCCTAACAGAGGAGCTTTCATTTTTGAAACTCAAAGTTTTACTGAGTCCTGAAGCCCTGCTGATGCTCAGTGAAATTTTAAGAACGACGCACAAACTTTGATTCACAAATGGAGAACTGGAAATGAACAGAAGTTAATTAACATGCGTAGAGGAACAGAAGGAGTTTCAGACAGACTCCCTAAATCTCAATCGGCACTCCTCAAACTGTTCTGCCTATAGTTACAGTCGGCTCAATTATCCTTACGAAGCCCTGTGTAGTCCTGTCGTCTCAATTCACACCGCATGTTTAACCCTTTCTCTTCCCTTTCTAATAACTTCAGAAGTTAGTGGCCAAAGAAGAAGGTGCCCAGGTTCCAGCAAGGTTGACAAGAAGGGAAGCGGAGGGAGCGTCTTCAGACCGCGCTATCCGCTGGTGGCAATCCCAGATAACAGAGAGTCGCCGATGAAGATGGGATTTCAATCACCCGCTAAGCAGCCTCCCACTGAGGCACAGACTGGAGAAACGTGCACAGAGAAGACAGACGACAACCATATGGCTGCTCTTAACGACCCAATAAATACAAGAAAAGCGCGGCACTTCTAATCACTTCTAAACTAAAACCTCATTTGGATCTGGTGTTTCCAGCTTTAAGGAAGACAAAATGCCAATTCTCATTTACCTTTATTCACACATTGCCAGAGAACCGAGGATAATAAACAAAATTGTGCAAAAATAGTCTTGTCTTGGTTCCCTTCCAGACTTTCTTTCCCTTTCTTTGCCCTTCTCCAGCGCCCGGGGCCAGCCGGCTCCACTGCCCTTTCCGCCTCTGGTGCCGGCGCCTCGAGGGGACCGCTCTTCCTCCTCCTGGCCCTCCGTGCAAACCCGCGCGCAGCACAGTGAGCGACACTGAGGCGGAAGCCTGCCCTGCTCCTGGTCTCGGCCACTGAGTTCCAGATGCTCCGCGGGGCTCCCTCCTGCAGCCCGGCCCTCGCACGGGGTCCCCGGCTCGCGGGCTCGCCGCGGCGCAGCTTCCGCCCACCCAGCCTGGGTGTCCAGGCCGCACATTCCAGGCGGCGCCCTGCCCACGTCCTCAGGACGTCCTGCCCCGTCCGCATCGCCCTGCGAGGCAAGCCCGAGGCCGTCGGACGCCCCGCCGCAGGAGCAAGGCCCCTGGCCCAGCGGCCTCCCGCGACAACTCGCTTCTGCCGTGTTGTCTACACACGAAAACGCTCCGAAGGGGTCATCGCCCCTGTGGAAATCCCGCTGGGCCCCTCCTCCACACGCCTTCTCTGGTCACCCCCTGGCCAGGCGCCTCCTTTCTCCGAACCCCCACAGGGCACTTTCGAGCTGTCTCAGGCACTGGGTGGGCCTTTTGTCCTGTCTCTCCTCTTCATCCACAAAGGGCGGCCCCTCCACAGGCCTTCCTGCTCTTCCCGTTCAACGTTTCCGTCTTGGGGAGAATCACGTCTGCCCCGACGCGAGATACGCCCAAAGGGTGAGCGGGACGTGGAATAGCCCTGCCACCCCCGCGCCCGCACGCGACTCGCCCGATTCCCTGCGGTGCCAAAGCCGACATGCGGTCACCTCTGTGGGTCTCCTCTCCCACACTGGCCCCGCAGCTCTTGAGGTCTCCTGCAGCGACCAGCAGCAAAGACACCTGGGCAAGGAGGGAACGCGCTATGTTTTTCCGTGGCAGAGACACCTTTTATGTATTTTCCTTTCCAATCTTTAAACATGAAGGTTTTCACCTCATTTCCCACACACACTCCTGTCAGATCAGCAGAGTCTGTTTTCCAGAACTCTGAGTATGGCGGGGAACGATCAGGTCCGGCTTCTGGAAATTCGGATTTGAGGATCCCAAAGTCAGTTTCTTTCCAAGACATTAGTGGAAGTGAATGTCTCGCCACGTGTGGGTCAAGAGCCCATGAAATTCTTGGTTTTGATTTTATTCTCCGTAGGTTCCGACTGTCCTTTCTAAAACTCATTTCTTTTTTTCATGTTCTTGACACGGGTGTTAGCGGCGCTCCATGCAGTTTGCGAGGGAGAAAAATGAGCGATTCCTTGCCGCTGACTTAGGAATTTACAGATTTATAAAACTATCACAGGGGAAAGCTATCATGTAAAGCCCTTTTTTTGTTTGTTTTGGAAGTATAAAAGTAACACTCAAATTTGGTAACCGGCTTTAAGTAGTTTTCACAGCATACATCTTAAAAGCTAAAGTTTATCGTGACCCCTGATAGCTTCTTGAGAGTGAGGTTGGCCTGGATAGAGATGATGGGCCCTTAATGACCGCGTCAGGCTGTGATGAAGTGTGGTCCGAGGGCCATCCATCACCGGCTCCGAGGATCAAGAGGGCTATTTCCCAGCGAGGAAACAGGCCTCATTCTCTTGGGCCATTACTCTCGCATCTCCCCTCCATCCTCCTCACTCCATTAGCCTCCCGGGCATCGGCGGGGAGACTCACAGACTGACCTCCAGCCCTGATCTCTCCATTTACCCATCCCGGCCAAAACTTTCCGTGCTGCTGACAGCTGTATTAAATCTGTCTTCGCTCCAGTTCTCAGGTTTTCTTTGGAAATATATTTAAATTATCTTTTATATCTATTGCTATCTGTTCTAGCAGCTCACACTATCTTCTCCCCTAATCTGAGACCCTAGAAGAACTCCTTTTTTTGATTAATCCTGGTAGGTCCTTGTTTCTTGCTTGTCTAAAACCCTTTTCTAAAGCCCTTGTCTAAAACCAGAGCGCGGCCTCCACTGCAAACCCCCACACGCACAGAGGCTCTTAGGCTCATTCTATGGAAAGGTGGGAAGTGAAGAATTAATTTGGGAGCCTCTGGGGATAATCAGGCAGGCTCAGAATCACTTGTGTCTTGGTGCGGTGTTGTGTGTGTTTTGCTTCTACTTTATAAAAATAAGACATCAATTATAGCACAGAGAATGACAGTTCAAGTGGAAAAAAAAAGAAAACAACTTATAATTTTCTCAGATCTGGAGTTTCCCTGGAATTGAGACGGGAAGAACTGTTCCCAATATTTAAATGCTGTCTTATGGAAACTACTCATTGGCTTGAAAAATGGCATTCGTGTTGAGTGGAGCAGGGGTCTGGGTGGGGGTTCCGGCTAGCCTGTGCGTGTAGGTTTCCTGGCACCCAGCACTGGGCCCTGGGCACCAGCTCCTCTCCCAGGAGGCTGACATCTTCCAGGAACGGGCACAGGGATCTTCTGTAGCACCGTGAAGAATACGCCTGTTGACCTGATTTTCCGCTAGGTTATAACAGAGCTGGAAAGTTGATTTGGATTTTGTCCAGGCATCAGAGCATCACAAAGTCACCCCCAGGTTCTAAAAAACTCAACTTTTTAAACACTCTCAAAAATGCAGGCTATTTTTTGCATAGTAGATTAAGGTTTTATCTGTAAATAACTTTTTAAACATTTTTGTTTAGATTTTCAACATTTTAACTGATCCTGTCATGTAAAGCTGGTCTAAATTTTACCTTAATTTAAAAAAAAAATTACATTTCTTGTTCCCGAGTACACAAACCTTGGTTTAGAATGAGCTGTCCTTGAGTCTGGATACTTGACCGGTTTTTGAAAAATGCTATGAGACGTTTCTAGTTTGTCACCCAAATTGCATGTCAGACAATAGAGAACATTTTTGTCATGCTTAGATACCATTCAATCATATCTGAGTTTGACTTCGAAGCCTTCACAGTTCAATTTTATTTAGAATTAAGAAACGACGCCAGCAGAGAGCAGAGCAAAGACAGAGAGGCCATTTCTCTTTGGCAGCGCAGGCGGAACAAGAGGCTGCGCGTCTTCTGCTCTGCTTTTGTTCTCCCGTCACTCTCCGCTCCCAGCTGCCCGAGCCCCACGGGGGCCTGGGAATCGCAGGGCTGTCATTGTTTAAATTTGTACATGGAGATGTCTGTGGCCATGTTCGTGTGTGTGGGGTGCCGGGGAGCAGGCTTCCCACCTGCTCATGAAGACTACCTCGGCTGACCGTCTGCGGGATTCTGAGCCAACCTGACATCTCTTCTCAAAAATAAAAACAAAGTCGACCTTCCAGTTTTATCAGACACTGGAGAAAGTAAGAACAGATAGTCTGTCTGAGGAAAACACCCCGAGAAATTGAGTCTTGTGATGTGAGATACTAATCAAGGGAAAAACAACCAAAAGAAATACAGATCCCTTAGAGGAGAGTAATTTGATCAAACTAAAACATTAATAAGAAAATCTGGGAACATAAAATATGCAAATGCCCTATAAATAAAAATTGTTCATTATTAGGTGACTCTTATTTACTATTCATTTTTTTTTCTAGTCAACATCTCCCCGGAAGATGAAATCAGAGACAGAGACTATGAATATTAACTTTTATTGAAAGTAATGTTCCAGCTGACATACAGTGAGCCCAACTCAGGGAAAATAAGAGAAATAAATTGCATGTTGAGAAAGATGAAAACTCCATTTATTACATCGAGCTTAATAATTGTATTATTTATTATTGTTCAGGGGATAGTTTTACTATCTAATTTCACTTGAAATAAAGCTTGGAGCTATTTTAAGATGCCCTCAACTATTTCTGATAAAAAAGCTTCCATCTAAAGGAGCTCTGCTCCCCTCAAAATCAATCTAAAACAGAAAATATTATTTCACATGCAATTCCAGGAATACATTAGGTCTCAAAAATATAAAATAAAATGTATGTTATTGGCTGCTGAGTAGCAAATCCAACACCCCTCTCTGGGAATAAAAGGCATGGCCTCGGTCATGTATTGCTTTTATAGGTGACTGAACTTGCGTCTCCTAAATTCACGTGTTGAAGCCCTACTCTCGGCGTGAACGCACCTGGGTGTGGCCTTGGGGGTGGTTGGGCCGAGAGTGCAGAGCCCTCACCAAAGGGTCAGCGCCCCCACAAAGGGAGCCCAGAGAGAACCCCCCCACAGGAGGGGCACATGAGCTGTGGAGTCCCCAGCCCCCCTTGCCTGGCACTCAAAGTCCGAGCAGGTCAGGCTAAAATGTAGAGGCGCAGGGGCCTCTCACCAGGACAAGAGTCTCGGTCGGAGGAACATACTGGAAACCAGTGTCTGCTGAGAGCAGCAGGAGACATGATGGCAGGTTCCCCTGACCAGTCAGACCACATGGACAGGAAGGTAGGTGAGAACAGGGACTAGAGACCGGGTGCTTTGATCTGTGGGAACAATGGAGCCCCCCCAGGCAACAGCCCTCTTCACTCCCCCCCATCTTGTGCCAAACGACCATGACCGCCAGTCCACGTCCCCACCACGCACCTTCCTCCAAGGACTCCCCCTTCCCTGATCTGACCCCGCGTGAACGGCGAAGGGCCAGGAAAGGGCGCTGCACGGCCAGAGATGTGGCTCCCCTCGGTCTCTCTCTGGCCACTCGGACTTGCCGGGGTCCCCTTTCCTACCGTGAGCAGCTGGCTCCCCAGCCCCAGGCTCTCCTCACCCCAGCCTAGGGCTCCGGGCGCTTGGGGGCTTCCGGCCGCGGCCTCTCAGGAGCCGCCGGTGGGGGAAGGAATCAAGACCACGAGTCTCCGGTCTCGCCCCAGGGCCGGCCCTGCTGCGCCTCTGTCCGCGAGGGCGCAGCTGCTCTGAGGGCTCCGGGGCTGGGGGCGGCTCCGCGGACGGGCTTGTCCTGCCTGGAATTCAGAGAAGACCCTGGTCCGATGTCTCCGGGCTGGGGGCGCTGCAGGGGGTGCAGAGCGGTCAGGGAGGGGTGCAGGGCCTCCCTCACTCTTGGGGAGTCGGAATCCGTCAGCGGCTGGGCGGGGCCTGCCCTGGGGGTGTGGCGGGAGTCCCCGCAGTGAGGCGCCCCCGCAGGCCCTTCGAGGGCAGCAGCGGCCAGACCGCGGCCTCTCTGCAGGGGCTGGCGCTTGGACTGTTATGTGAAATCCCCTAATTTTATGGAGATGGTCGTTGGCACCGCCTCTTTCTAGTTTCGTCGTGGCGTCCCTAACGTCGGGTGAACTGCACTTACGGAAACGTGCTAAGTCTTGACGGACACGTCCAGTGGGGAAGTCGAGGCCCCGCTGAGATGATGGTCTCACCCCACGCTGGGGCCTTTTCCGGAGTCGTCCGCGGGCCCCATGGGCCTCTACCCAGCCCTTGGCAACGCCGGGTGCGTGGTCCACGGAAGCCTGTTTGGTTTCCCTGAACCCTTCTGTACCTGGAGCGTCACGGGAGCTCCGCCTGTTTCCAGACCCGTCCAGGTTGTGACCGTCTGGCCGGCCCTTCCCTTTCCATTGCGAGCCCTCAGCTGCGGTGTGGACGGACCACACCGGTTCACCTGCAGGGCTCAGGTGGCTATTTCCAGGTGTGCGCATTACAAAGCTGCCAAGAATATTCCTGTTCCAAAAAGCAGCTTAATTTTTATCCATATCTTTGCTTTTTGGTGGAAAAAAAAAACAAACGAGGATCTTAATAACTTCACCGTCCCTGCTTTGGTGCAATATTGTCTGGTAACTTGAGGAGAAGCTCCATAAATCAAATATCATCATATCGATTATGATCGTTTCTCAGGTTTGTGTTGTTTCCCCAACCCCTCCTTCTCAAATTTCAGATCTGCGTTGTGGTGTGCTTTTCTTTCTTCCTCAAATGTATGCTTTAAACTTGTTTGAAAGGTTTGGATGGAAGTCGAATTCCCACTGCTGTTGGCCTGAAACTCTCTTTTGCTGTTGTTCTTCTCCACTGCTTTTAGGAGAGATTTTTTTCTTAAGCACAATCTCAGCTTGACATTTCTTTCCCGTCAACATTTTGAAGACACGGTTCTGCTGTCATCTGTCTTCAAGGCTGACATTGGTTAATTAGCCATCAATTGCCATCGCTCAGGAGATAGCAGTCTCTGCATTCTAGCTGCTTTAAGGACTGGTTCTTTGACCTCTATGTTCTGCAGCTCCAGTGTGATCTGGCTCATATGGATTTCATTCTACTCAGCTCCCCTGGGGACTCCTGAGTCTCAAAACTTGGGCAAAGTTCTGCTGTCATATCTTTTTAAGAATGATCTTCCCATTCTCCCATTATTTCGCTCCTGGAAAGGCAGAATTTGAAATTTCCATCCTTCATGTTGTAATTTTAAATTACTTTTTAAAAATTTTAAATGTATTTTTTAATTTTAAATTTAATTTTTATTTTAAATTTACATTTTAAATATATTTTTACATTTTAAATTTATTACACTTTTTGGCTGCATTTTAAGTAACTTTATAAGGCCAAATTTCAGATCTAAGTTGCGATTTCTCTCTTACTATATGCACTCTCTGCTTTAAACCTGTTGAGTAAATTTTGTGTTAATTTTCATCAATCTTACTTCTAGGATTTCTCATGTTAGTGTGTGTGCAGGCACACACGTGTGTGTTTAAGTCTCAAACTGATTCGGTCTTTTTGATTTTTTTTTCCCTTTAACTCACTTGTCAGAAAAACTTTATTTTGTGAACATGTTAAGTGTGCTCTGTGCTCTCCCTGATAACTCCCACTTGTGTCTTCTTCCACAGTGGACTCTGCTCAGGCTCTCCACGACAACTTGTTTCCATTTGTGATTTTTCTGATTGTTGAGGACCCCTTCGAAAGCATCAGCCTCCTGTGAGGATCTGGTCTCCTGTCCTGCCAGCCCGCCAGGTTAAACGCCCCCCAGCCCCACTCAGGGCCTCAGGTGCAATGTGCAGAAAGCCTCGACTTCAGGTACAGACGGGCTTAGGATAACACTTCCCCTCTACCAAAGACACCTGCATGCAGACACGATACACACACGTGGACATAAGCTGCATATTCCACAAACCTGCATTCTACTATCGCTAAAGCTAATTTTATCTGCACGCTACGCCGACGATAACATGACCATGTTCCATGTGTACGCGCGTATCTGTAAGGACCCTTAGGGACTCTGTACATGAAATACATGCTTGAATTCCACTGAATCTGTGAGTGACATGCCCGTCCCCTCTCTCTCCAGGGCGCCCCTGTGAGACGTGCAGTGATAAAGCGCGTCCATGGCCCAGCCCCGGTCTGACAGGATGACTGTTGCAGCTGCTTCTGCCTTCTCTGCCTCCTGGTGCCACCCAGCAGACCGGGGCGAGGAGGCAGGCACCTCACCGGACCTCACCCGCCGCTATGGACAGGCGTGCTCCTTGGAGGACAGGCGAGCTGTGATTGGCCCTGACGTCTGTGCCCTCACGCTGTGTCAGCTCAGGAAAGAGGCACGATCAGACTGGGACAGACCCAGGGATTTTCAAGGTAAGACGTGTAACAATATACAAATCACAAAATGACCATAATAACACGATTATTTTAAAGAAGATTTCAGCACACAGGCTCTCTTTCAGATATACCTGCTCTCTATGAAACCGGCGGCCTGTGTGTGCGAGAGAAAGAGGCAGCGAGAAACCCTGAAGGCGTTAGCTGCAGACCCAGCGACTCTCCGCCTTCTGTAACCGTCCCCAGTCCCCGAGGTCAGAAAACCGCTGAAGGCGCGAAGGGGCCCAGCGAAGGAGGCCTGAGAGCGACGTGGGTATGAACTATCACAGCAGATGGGCCCGCAGCCAGAATGGGGTTTCCGGGAACATCAAGAACACTACTGAGCCTTAGGACACTGATGCGGGTATTATCAGGTGGCAGGAAAGTCACTTTGTATTGTCGTCTCTAATGTCCAGCAACGACAGGGACGCCACCACTTGGTGTCACAAAAGGATGCCCGGTACTCACCGCTCTGGTCCCGGGGCAGCCTGGAGACTGGCACTCCCCGCTCATCCGGTTTGGGATTAAGACGTCGTCCCAGCACGAAGGGCCCTTGGAGGAAACAGAACAAAGCATATCCTGTATGAGTGCTGATAGAGATGTGTTCTCTGGCGCACCCCCAGATTCTCCTTCCTTTACGTCAGACACCGATGGCGAAGGAATGAGGCTCGTGTTTTCAAAGGCGGGCCCAGAGATGCGGGGGGCACGGAGGCCCTCGGGGGGCGCAGTAGTGTCAAGGCTGTTTCCTAAGTCCTCAGCCTGCCCATAGGGTGCCCAGCGTGTTGGGAGAAGGGGGCGGTTTCCCCGCTGCCGTCAACCGGAGCGTTTAAAGACTGATCAAACACTTTTCCTAAGCACGTGACAGCCTCAATGGGCGACTTGCAGATGAGAACCTGCCTGCCAATCTGGAGGCTTCTCTGCGGTCACTAGGGAGCAGCGGAGGGACGTGGGGGCCGCTGGGGGGCCCAAGGCCATGAGGAGCAGCAGGCGCACCCCAGCGAGCAGCATCCTGACCCCCTTAGAGCTGGGGCCCCACACCCAGAGCGCCGGGCTCTGGCCGAGACATGGCCACACATTCCCGCAAAGCTGCTGGGGGGGGGGGCTCCGCGCCTCGCCACGGGGGCTGCGGCTGGGGGACAGGGGGAGAGAGCTGGGGCAACGAGGTGCGGAGGTGTTAAATTTTCATAAACAGAAGATCCCAAAATCTTCTAGAGGAAGGTCAGGTCACCTACTTGGAGGCAAACATCAGAATAGAATTTAAAGTAGCAGCCGCGGCCTCAGAGATCGCAGGGAAAGTTTCGCCCTCAACCGCGCCGGCAGATTGTGGACGGCAGATTGTGGACGGCGTGACAGCCGTGGGGGGTGCTGAGGCTGGCGGGACTGGGCACTCACTTGCGCACTTACTGGGGAGGCTTCTGCGCTCAGAGAGGGGGACAGTGGGGGGGGCGCCTGAGGGGCCCAGCGGGGCCTCGCCCTGAGGGTGGGACGGCGTCTCCGCCTTGGGGGCAGGGGCAGGGTCCTGGTGCGCGGGTGTGTGCAGCGGGAGAGGAAGGCAGGCCACGGGGGAGCGGCTGCGGAGGTCACTACCAAACGCGTCGCGGCCTCGGCGGAGGACTCAGCAGCAAACGGGCCGTCGCCGTCGGGGCCAGAACCGCCCACTCCAGTGCCCGGCCGAGTGCCACGCAGCCACCTGCTGCAGAAACCAGTGACGAGTGGAGGGAGCAGGGCCCCTCAGTCCACGGAGCAGCCCCCCCCCCATCAACACGCGTCACACACTCACACCAACACCGCATCGACACACCCACCTGCACACACACTACACGCACACATCACACGCTCGACACACACGGTCCACACACGCATAGACACTACTTCAGAGAAAACCTGGGGAGGGAGAGAGGAAACGCAGAGGACCAAGGATTCACCTGAAAGGGGCTTGTGAAGCTTCAGAAGGACCCGGAGTTTGGCGGCCAAGCCCCACCGCCCGGAGCCCTGGGCAAAGGGGAAGGCGGGCAGCGGGCAGAGCGGGGGCCCAGGCAGCCCCCCAGCTGGGCCTGGGTGGGGCTGGGCAGCTGCATCTGGGCGCAGCCCCCGTCCCCTGCCGATCTTGACCGGGGCTCGCCGGCCTCATGTGTCTCGGCCGCCGCCTCCTCGCTCTGGGGGCCGGGGCGTCTGGCAAGCGCTGGGCCCGGGCAGCCTGGGCGAGCAGCCCCAGAAAGCCCTGGTCGGCGGGTCAGGCGTCTCTGCAGACCCTGGTCTTGCTCATGGCTCCCCCAGACTATGCACCCAGCGCCCCGCCCTCTGTCCTCTTGGGGTGAACCCTCAGCTGCGTGGGAAGCTCCACCCTGAGCTTCCAAGCCCCCAGCGAGTGTCCGGGTCTGGACGTGCCAGTTGGCCTCAGGGGCCCGACAGAGGCCTGTGCCCGCGATGACCGTGTCCACCCGGCACGCGGGCCGCCAGTGACCACGTCAGTTATGGGGGAGCACACCTGGGGCAGCGAGTCAGAGCGCTGGACACACTTGGTTCGCCTTCTCTTCTTAAAATTATATTTATGTGGCGACGCTGAATCACATCACCGAGTAAAGTTCAGGGGTACAGGCTCGCATCTCCACAAAGGCACGTTCTCGGACCACGCCCACCACCAAAGCGCCAAACATCTCCCACGCGGTCCGTTGGTCCCCTCCCCTTGCTGCCCCCCAGCCCCCGCCCTCCCCTTCTTATATGCTGCTGTCAGATTGCAAAGGTTTGCTTTGGTTTGTCTTTTAATATTCCACATGAGTGAAATCCTGTGGTATTTCTTTCTCCTTCTGGTTTACTTTGCTGAACATGATCTCTTCGCGCCCCACTCATGTTGCCACAAATGGCAGGATTTCATTTTTAACGGCTGAGTAGTATTCCACCGAGTACACAGACCACATCCTCTTGCCCTGCTCCTCTGTCCTCGGGCACTCAGACCATCCCCCAACCTGCTGTTGTCAGTGGTGCTGAGTGAACGTGGGGTCGCTCACGTGATTTTCAGCCTTATAATCACACTCTTGGGCATGGAAAGCGGTTTTAATGAGGGTTGTGTAACTGAGTGCGGATGTTACTCAGCCGGACAAAATTCAAGTAAAAGTGCCAATGCTAAGAACTGGGAGCGCCAAGCAGAGCTGGAGGGGAAAGGGCGGGCAGGACGCTCCTCACCTGCCAGGAGCTGCTCTGATCGCAAGGCTATGTGCATATTCAATCTTGAACATATGCTTATCTGCATTTGGTGCAAGTTGTGAGTGTATTTAGACAAAAGAGACACAGAGATGCTGGGAACCTCTATCCCATTAGTCAGCCTCACTTTTCTAATTAAAGTGAGAAACTCAGTGGGAGGAAGGTGCTAGAAGGCGGCTGCCACTGCATCCGTCAGGCCTTCCTAGACAGCCCAGGGGCACGACTAGGGTTTCTGTTGTTGCTGCTTCTCTCTGTTTCTCAGACCTCTGTTTGTCTGCAGGTAATGGCTTGTTCCAGCTCATGGATACAGCCCCTCAAGGGTGTGTCATTCTTAGACAAGTAGGAAAACGGGGATCCTAACGTGTGGCCCAGTTCTACCAATTTCACTCTGTTCATACGAATCAGGGGCTACTAATATTATCGTTCTTGGCTTCATAGAGTCTCTCTTGGTTTATTTTCCTTTGACCGCCTTCTTTTTTAAAAAAAAAGATTTATTTACTTATGCATACAAGAGCAGGGATGCAGGCCAGAGGTGTGGGGAGTGAGAGGATTCACCAGAGACAGAGTGGGGAGCAGAACAGGCAGATCCACTGAAATCCACTGTTGACGGGAGCAGCGGGGAGGCAGGAGAGGTCTGCTGCGCCCTGTGGGAAGCTCCCTGGCCAGGATCGAACTCCTAATGCGGTGGCTGCTGATAGCTCTATAGTGCTGAGACTTAACCCCTTGCGCCCCCAGGGAGGCCCCTGCTTTGACCTTTTCCAGCCCTGGCATGAAAGAAACCAGCATCGCAGTGGGCGGCCACTACCTGAACGGGGAGGTGCTGCCCTGCAGTTTCTTCTGGGGCTGGCCCAGGAAGCGCTGACCCACTTTCCCCACACACAGAGGGGCCCGGGCCAGAGAAGGGACACTGATTGTCGGGGGCAAGGTCGCTTGCACGTCGCTGCTCTGAGTGCAGTTTCCTGCCTCAAAGTCTCGGCTGAAACGACATTCTCTGTGTACACCACAGATGCTTATTTTTCATGCCTTAATTTTCCAGAGTCCAAAGAAGCAACGCAAACATTTACATGAGGATTCCAATAATTGTCACTACTTTATCTGACAGATCCGTGTGTTGTACAAGGAAATTAGAGAAACTCATTCGCAATTTTCTTCTGGATCTGAAACCACAACACAATTGTATGAATAATGCAGGTGGAGAACATTCTGTTGGCTGAGGAATCTGACATGATGGAATGCAAGTGCTAGTTTACCCAAACTACGCATCTGTAAGTCTTAAATGCCACTGAGAGAATGACCCAGAAGATAAAAGTGTCCCATGAATTCCCGCCATGACAAAGTGGAGTTAACTTTGCTCCTTTCAACTTTTAGAAGCTGCAACCTGTTCACTGGGCTGTAGTGTAGTCACGTGTTTCAAGAGTCTACAGAGGAGTCTTTATAGGAGCAGCTGGCTCTGCAAACCATAAGATCCAAAGTACTGAAAACCACATGGCAGCAGAAGGAGCTGTGGGTGAGAACACAGCAGGGGAAGAGTCCAGAAAAATGTGTCTCGAGTCTAAAGAATTGTAGAGAGATGTCGGGAAATTTTTAGGCAGAGCAGTGTGAAGTATGTGTGTTAATAAAAAATCATTTGGCTGTTTAGAAACCTTTTTCCTCTTTTGCACAGTAATGTAACAGTCAATAAAAGCATTTTAAAATGTAGTTTTAAAATGTAAATGTAAAAAAATCACAAATACAATTTCACTTGATTTTATATTTTAGCTACTATGATGGTTAAAATTAAGAAGACTGAAATTACTAAACGTTAGTGAAAAGATTAATCTGCGGTGATAGACCTCAGAAGGTGGTTGTATTTGGGATACGTGTGGACTGGAAAGAGGTCTGAGGGGAAGAGCTGGAAATGTTTCAGTTTGGGTGAGGGGTCGCAAATATTGAAACGGTAACGGTTATCGCTTACCCAGGAACTACCGTATGTGTGGGGCAGGACACGTGGGAATCACAGCCAGCGTGGTTTAAAGAACTTTACTGAGCTGTGTACTGAAACTATTTACATTTTTAAAAAGATATCTTACTTCTTCAGTGATTTCCCCCCAAATCCTTTGGTGACAATACTCTATGACATTAAGTATCAGCTAACCCAAGCCATTGTTACATAAGACAGACGTCTGCAACAGTGTTACGGCTTGAAACTAGTTGCTAACCCTCTCTATCAGGCTACAAAATTCTAAAAGTCAATGATTTTGTCCAACTTTTTTCTACGTTTTGCTATGAATAGCAAATGAGGTGCATATACAGAGTGAATGCTCAAAATATCTTAATGGTGGGCCTCCCCGGTGGCGCAGTGGTTAAGCGCTGCACTGTGGAGCTGTAGGCAGCGACGATGCGAATTTGATGCCCGGCCGGGGAGATTCCCACATGGCGTGGCGGACTCTCCTGCCTCGCCCGCTGCTCCCCTCAGCAGCGTATTTCCATCACTCTGACTGTTCTGCTCCCCACTGTCTCTGGTGAACCCTTTCGCCACCCCACGCCTCTGGCCTGTACCCCAGCTTGTATGCATAAATAAATAAATCTTTAAAAAAAATCTTAATGGAATCAGGTTTTAATTTTTCATTGGTAAAACGATAAAACTGGGAATTTCACATTTTTCAAAGTTGCAGTTGCTTTATAAGCAAAAAACTTTCTTCAAATAAAATTGTCTCTAGAGTCCAAATGCACAAAACAATCAATTAAAGCAAGTTCACTGTGGCCGGGCAAGAAGATTTGTCGGATTTCTCTTGCTACCTCCACTCTTTTAGGGCAATCGAGTTCCTGATTTACATGTGAGCACCTGGCTGTCTGCGGAAATCACCACTTTCCCCAGCATCCTTTGCAAGCTGTTTATGTGACCGAGTGCTGACCCAGGGGATACAACAGAAATGTCCTATGGAAAATCTCAGTTGCGTTGTTTTTTTTTTTTTTTTTAAAGATTTATTTATTTATACATACAGCTGGGGTACAGGCCAGAGGCGTGGGGCGGCAAGAGGGTTCACCAGAGACAGAATGGGGAGCAGAACAGGCAGATCAGAAATACACTGCTGAGGGGAGCAGTGGGCGAGGCAGGAGAGGTCTGCCGCACCATGCGGGATTCTCCCCGGCCGGGCATCGAACTCGCATCGCGAGCTGCCGACAGCTCCACAGCGCAGCACTCAACCACTGCACCACCAGGGAGGCCCCTCTCAGTTGTGTTTTTGATCTGCATTTCCCCAATGATTAGTGATGTTGAGCACTCACTTCTTTATGTACTATTTGGAAATTTGTCTACGATCTTTGTAGAAATTCAGTTTCAGTGCCTCTGCATTTTTAACCAAATACTTGGTTGTTTTTGTTTTTTTGCTATCGAGTTGCCTGAGTTCCTTATATATTTTTGATATACCCCCTTATTAGATGTCTGCTTTACCAACATTTTCTCCCATTCTACAAGCTATCATTTCATTCTGTTTATTGTGTCTCTTGATATGATCGTTGTAATGTTTTATCCTGAAATACAGTGATGTCCTTACCAATTCAAAACTGCTGTTTCACCACCCTGAATTCGATAAGTACTTATAATTTCAGATAACCCTCCTCCCCACTCTCTTCTCCATACTCTCTCCCTCCTCCTTCTACCCTTCTATTCTTCCTCCTCCTCCTAATGTACCATCAGCAGCCTCATGTATAGTTAGAGTATATTTCTTAGTAAGTAAATTTATAACATTTTAAAGCAGACACCTAGTTAAGATTTTTTATGAAAAAAAAAGTGTGGGGACTCTTCCAATTCATACCAGTATTTTACACTTACTTCTGTTCTTATCTCCTATTTCTCTGGTAGATATTTCCAGAATTATGTTGTTTATTTTTCTTTTAAAGCATTATGACGGCTAGGTTTGTCCATACACATTATTTCACTTATTATCCTAGAAACCATACAAGAGACTATACTGCACATATTAACTACATATTTAGAGGCTTAAAACAATCCCATCTGCTCTCACAGTTCCTGTTATCTGGAAGTTTAGGCATGAATTAACTTGGCACTCTGTGCTCAGGGCCTCTCAGATTGGCTGGGCTACTGTCTCATCCGAAGGCTTGACTGGAGAGGCGTCAAGCTCTCTCAGGTTGCTGTCAGAGTTAATTTCCTTGTGGCTGCAGTCAGCACTCTGTTACCTGTAGGGTGGAGGCCTCAGAGAGGGCTTCCTTACTTTAGCTGCTTACTTCATCAAGCCAGTGGGAGAATCTGTGTCCCCATCCCCTAAGCCAAAGTCTTTTATCATGTGACTATCAAGATCCAGGGAATGGCATAGGCCTCATCAGCATTTGCCATCTTGTCTGAGTCAGGCCAAAAACACCAGAACTATCCACATTCCAGAGAAGTGATTTCATAAAAACAAAGACATCTGGCCGCTCGACAGAAATCCTGGGGTCACATGTGGGCCTGCACAGCCCGTTTATAAGTGAGTAGTAAAAGCTTTTGTAAAATGAAAGTTTGAGACATGACAATTCAGTGTGTGATTTTACTTGCCAAAGTCTCGGGTTATTTTTATCTTCAATATCAACATCGTTCCCAGCTTTAATATGTGAATATTTCAGCACTTCCCTGGAGTCATTCTCTCAAACTTTTAAATGGGAAACAATTTTATAGCCTAGGAGACATTAAGATATAAATATTAAATGTAATGAGAGAAAGTTTCTATTTATTTTGGTAAGATAAATTTGAAGAGATTAATATATTTTAAAACAAACAAACACACGCAGACATATTTTTGCTGTACTTATGTATCTACTCTGTTCTAACTGGGATGTATTTCCCAGTTAGAACACTGTAAAGGCCTGTGACTTCCTAACTGTAATGCAGTAACAGGTTAATTCTAGAGAAAAATAAAACATTTCAAACTACAATGAAGGAGTCATAGTTTATAGATTTGCCTGGAAGTTTCTATAATTTTTTTAAAAACTAGAAAGAGTTATAGCAGGCACATTATAATTTTAAGCTACAGAAAGAGACCAAGAGGACTTCTAGCCCATTCCTTGTTGATAATGTTTATTACCGACCTTGATGGTAGAGTAATGCTAATTAGTCCCACATTTAAAATATCTCATATAGGGCAGGGAGAAGGTGAGTTCCGGCCAATCAGCAGGGGAAGGAGCCTAATTAAAATCATAGCAACGGCATCTTCTTGCGTTACCTCAGAACCGTGCCCTTCACAAAGCGCTGTCCCACACAGAAGCCAGCCTGGGTCTCTACTGAAAGTCTGGGGATGTCACACTCTAAAGAGCTCTGAGACACGGATATTGTTCATGTCTCAGGATAACCCCAGAACTGTTTCCTAAGAAAATCCTGGTCCTGCCATAGGTCCTCACGTGGCTGTCATACTTAGCTATATGGGCAGGTCTCAGGAGTACTATGTGTTCACGAAATTCACTTTATAGACTGATATATTAATTCTGAAGACATGGAGCTTCCCTTATCTTGTAACATGAATATCTGAAGTTCTTGCTCTTACTGGAAAATGTAGCCCACACGTTAGTAAAAATTAGATCCAAGGCTGAGTAGGGCTTGGGGGGTCAGTTCCATTGTGGCCCGGCAGCGGTCAGTCTCCGTGGCTCAGGAGCGCCCGCGTGCTGCTTTCAGAGCGGCTCATTGCCTGCCCGACAAGCTGGAGCCGGAGCACGGCCCTTCCAGTCTTTGCTCTTCTGATAGCTTAGGGGTCTACTCTGACTGCATTTCACTTTTTACTTAAAGTTCCTGGTTGATATATTTTCTATTAAGACCTCAAATATTTTAAATATTGTGAGATAGAATATGACGAATTGTATATGCTTTGTAGAAAAGAAAGTTACAAGAGAGCACTAGTCATCCATGTTCTCTGAGGGCCATCAGGAGCTGGTGTGTTCACCTGAATAAAGACAGAAGCGGACAGAACCTGCAAGTGTGTGTAATATCACCAAGGTCTTCCAAGGATTTGTGTAATTCCTCTGATGGCTAAAAGGTCCTTTTCAGCTTTTCTAGAATGTGAAGCTGTGACCACATGCAATCATCTATTTCCTAAAACACATTAAAGTGAGGCTAATTTTAAGTCATTGCTGTCATTATTTCATTCAGTAAGTAAAGCGCTAACATGACAGGTGTTTTCCTAGGATGGAGGAAAAAACCTCAAACAAGACTTTCCCAGTTAGGAGGACAAACGTGATTAAATGGGTAATTAACGCCTGGGTTCTCTGAGGGCACACAGGAGGGACCCCTGAGCCCCACTTCGGAAGGACCATATATTAAAGCTGAGACAAGCATGAGGAGGGCAGACAGAGGGAGGAAGTTCCAGGATGGAAAGGAGGATCCCGAGCAGGGAGAAGGAGCCACGCGCTGCCAGTCCCAGACTGGCCCCTAGCATGTGTACCCTCCGCAAGACGACGCTGACAATGCACCCGCAACAGTTCATTGTTTCTGTGAGGCGCTCCGACTGCTGTCTCCCACACTCCTGCTGATCTCCCTTGACTTACGAAGGGCTCACACGCCGACAACCCGCCCACAGCTGCAAGTACTGCTCATGGGAGATGCGCTCAGTCCTCCTGCCGTCATGGCTCCGCCTCGCCCCCCTTAAAGTGCTCAGCACACACAAGTGACCGCCGAGGGCAGTCAGGACAGCCGCCAGAGGGGCCCGCACAGCGCCGGGGGACCAGCTGCTCCCCCTCAGCACCCAACGGCTCGGTGGGGGCTGTGGGCACTGCCACGGGCCAGTGTCCCCAGACCCAGTTAGACACCCAGAGCCAGTCCAGACAAACGTCAACACTCCACATCCCAAGTATGGTTGCTAGATTGATTGATTGATTGATTTTTTATTTATGCATACAAGCTGGGGTACAGGCCAGAGGCGTAGGGCGGCAAGAGGGTTCACCAGAGACAGAGTGGGGAGCAGAACAGGCAGATCAGAAGTACACTGCTGAGGGGAGCAGCGAGCGAGGCAGGAGAGGTCTGCCGCACCATGTGGGAATCTCCCTGGCTGGGCGTCGAACTCGTGTCGCCGCTGCCCACAGCTCCACAGCGCAGTGCCTAACCGCTGCGCCACCGGGGAGGCGAAGTATGGTTGCCACTGAATATGTGTCACTTTTGTGTCACCACGAGGTCAAAAACTCCTAAGTTTAAGCAATAAGCAGGACAATACCACAAAACAATTACATGCGAACAACAGGAACTTGGCAAAAAGAAGACACCAGGGACCAGAGGGCACAGGGGGATGGGTGCAGGGGTGAAGGCAGCAGGGGGTGGGCCCGGGGGTGGGGGGTTGGTGGAGGTCATAAAAAACTATGAATAAGCAAACGTTTATGGAGCCCTTGCTATGTCAAGATGCTGAGTCATACTCCTAGATGGATTTTTGGTTTTTAAATACGGAAGGTTTAGGGAAATTATTTTGTTTTGTTGTTAAAGTCCTACGACGCAGACTAAACCAGTTTTTCTTATAGAAAATAAACAACCCAAGTCGGAGATTGACTATATTTGATAATATGAGTCAATTAAAATATACGTTGCAGCAGAAGAGCAGTCAGGGTGCTGACTTCAGAGCAGTGGGGACGCTGAGATAATTAACGCGTTTGTGCCACTGCGCCAGGCTGACCGGACTCCAAATCCGACTGCCATCGCCAGTAACACTTGGGAAGCGGCTTAATCAGACTATCAGGGGCCTCCCTGGTGGCCTATGTCAAGTCTCAGCACTCTCACTGCTGTGGCCTGAGTTCGATCCTGGCCAGGGAGCTTCCCACAGGGCGCAGCAGACCTCTCCTGTCTCCCCGCTGCTCCCCTCAGCAGTGTACTTCAGTGGATCTGCCTGTTCTGCCCCCCACTCTGTCTCTGGGGAATCCTCTCACCCCTGTACCTCTGGCCTATGCCCAATTCTTCTACACAAAATAAATAAAATTAATAAAAATCTTACAACAAAGGAATAATTCTTTTAAAAAAATCAGAACATCAGTTTCTTATGTGCAACATGAGAACAACTATTATACCTACAGCACTGGACTGATGGTGAAATGAGATAAAGTGTGCAGTAGTATCTGTCCCCAGTCACTAAGCCTTGGAGAAGTTGACAAATAACTGTAGTGTGAGAGAAGCGTGATCACTGAACTTAAACCTCAAGGCTCAACGATTTAGGAGATCGTGGCTCCAGACTTGATCTCACTAGGGTCCTGACCTTATGCCCCACTTTCTCCTCTCTAAATTGTGAGTAATCAGAACTTAGAATAAAATAAGAGAATTACTAAGCTAATTGATGGGAAAACCCTTACAGCCACTACCAGGCCAGAAAAAGGAGAACTGGAGGGCTTCCTTCCTTTCCTTCACGCTGGAGAGCTTGGAGCCATGTGCTTCCTTAGAGGGTCGAATAGTGGCGAGCAGAGGCCACGTGGGGCTACCTCACTTTATTCGGGTCCAAATACAACACCACTTCCAGGAGAAGAGAAGCTGAGAGCCAGAGGACACAGTGGCGTTTGGCATCGGCCCTAGCAAGCATCTCTGCTTGCACAGAGTCAACTCGACAGCTGTTTGAACAGAATATCTCAACTGGTCTTTGGAGATTTTCCTCAAGAACTGGGTTATCTCTCTAGCTTATAAAACATCATTTGGCAAACATTCCTAAAATGTGTGTGCTAGGATGAAAAGCAAGCTTTCAGAATCTATTATGTGATAACCTCCTTTTCTCCTGCAAGAAAATGATTGCAAGAAAGGAACATGAGATCCTTTAAGAAGGCCTGTGCTGTGCAAGTTGAATGGCTGGGCCACCACGCCACAGCTCTGCTGGGCTTTGACAAAGTCCATCACTGTCATTACTTATTGCAACTCCCTTTATGTAGGACGCCATCATGCTAAGTGCATTAAGTGTCAAAAATGTGCTTAGTCCTTCACAATTTTCAGTTACCGGACTATCCCTAAGCCACAGGATGCTTCCATTACATCACTAAGTGCTGACAGCTTTGCTGGAGCAGACCCCAGTGATAGGGCGATTTAAGCAGCAGTGACTTTTCGGTCCTATTTCATAGAATTTAAACAATGGAGACACACAGACTTACAGATACAGTGATTCACTTTTATTCAGTCTTAGCATATTTAATTTCAGAGAACCATATGATTATCTTCATCTGTTCCAGCCCTCTCGCCTAAGAATAATCCCGCTCTTGCACAGAGGGAAATTCAGATGAGAGGCAGTTCCAGGCAGCTAATATGCTTCCGACCTTTGAGATGGCTGCCCTCATTTCTATTCAAAGCATGCAAATCTCTCTGAATAACAACATTTGTTATCATGTAAAGCTTAGTTATCTCTGCTGGCTTTCTATCTTGATAATTATGACTAGAACTGGACTAGGCTTATTAAATGCGATAAGAAGTTTATTAGATTTCTAGTGAATGCCCAGATACCATCGTCATCATGTAAGCATTACTATTTGGTTCCTAAAATAAAACTTTACGAATAACACATCACAGTTTGAGGTGCATTACATCCCTCTCAGCCGCACCCAGCATGGAACTCAATCAGCTTCCCTTCTCCAAGAGAGAACTGGTAGCGAATGCGGTTAAAATCAGAGACCGTGATTGCATCAATGTGTCTGTTGTTTCAGGGTGATTACAGCCCACGGAGATGCATCAGTATGGGAGACAGTCTGAGCCCACAAAAACAAGTGCTTGTGAGGACTCGCGTGGACAAGCGGCCGGAGGAGAAACGGGCCAGGCTGCGAGGGGATCCACTTCGGCTCCTGCGTGGCCTCCCTGCTCCGCCCTTCTCCCGAGCGGGCGTCCCCGCACCTGTGGGCCCCGCTCTGCTGCGAGGTTGGGAAGGCGCACCCCTGCAGGGCTCTGAGGGAGCACTGCCCTCGCGACCAGGTCCGCTCACTGCACGGTCAGCGTCGCTTCCTATCTTTGCCCCCAAGGGACCTGGGGTATGCAGGACTGAAAAGAGACCCTCTGAATAAAAACAAGCAACAAAAAAACGGTCTGTGGCCAAAAGGGAAGCGAGTTGGCCGTCGGCTACATACGGCCTGCGGACATGGCCTGAGCAGCGCCCAGGGCCACACGCGCTGAACATCCGCTATACGCCAAACTTTATCCGAGTTCCGAGCCGGCTGCATTCCGCCTTATACCCCCGGCCAGGGTCCCGGTGGTGCAAGCTCGTCTGAGCCATTTTCAATCCTAAGGGGCTATTGGGCCATAAGCACCAATCACCTGCTTCCCTTTTCAATCCAAAAACGAGCGAACGAGCTGGGCTCGACCTGATTGGCTGACTGAGCTTGCACCTGATTGGCTCGTCCTATGATCCACGTGCCGAACAGGAAAGCGAAAACTTGGTGCCTGCACAGACCCGACCTGCCCCAACTCAGGGCCGGCAAACGGGAGGGTGGGCTCAGTGGGGGCTGAGGCTCTCTGCGTCTGGCACCCGTTCAGTGTGGCGGGTGTAACAGTGTAAAGGTGGGGGGGCTGCAGCAGCACTGGGACGTGGGTGCTGAAAGCCCTCCCCCACTTGTCCCCATCTCTCTCCCCCAGCCCAGGACTCCACTGGCCAGTCTCCTCCCAGCAGCCCCAGGGAGCCACAGCACTGGAGCTGGCCCACTAGGGCCCCAAATCCTCCCTGAGCCCCGAACCAGGGCCCGGGGGTGCTCGCTGCTGCCTCTCTGCTGGCTCTTGCTCCAGCACAGGGCAACCTTGCCTCTGCAGCCCCCGTGAGGCCGCGTGCCCAGGGCGGACAGGTGGCAAAGGAGTCACGCTGCCTGTGTGCCCGCGGCCCGGGTCCCAGTGGGCCCCTGGAGCGGGCAGTAAAATGCCCACCACCCGCTGCTGCCTGCCAGCAGCTTCTGGGGCAGGGACGAGGGTAGGGCTAGGGCAGGTGCTCCAGCCCCGCCCACTGCGGTGGCCTCCACACAGCTGGCCGCAGCGAGGGCCCTTTTTCTTTGTCCCCAGCACGGCAAAGCTCCACTACGGGACACCCCACAGTATTTCTACTGCTCCCACCCACAACACACGCTTGGGTTTGCCATTTCCCAGCTGCCTGGGCGCTCTGCACATGGCACAGAGAGACACTAATGCCATAAAATCGAGCTGGCCGAGCCCCTGCCAAGCAGCTGTGAGTGCCCACGCAGCTCCCTGCAGAACAGCCCCTGCCGGGGTCTGGACACTCCCACAGCGAGAAGCCCACAATCACCTGCGGTAAGCAAGGAGGGAAGAGCGAACTTGCTTTAAAATCCTTGCTTTATTCACAAGACTTCCTCCATCTATAGCAATCGGAGATCTAAGTCAGACACCTTTTTTTTTTTTTTTTTAATGTTAACATCTCAAATTGGCTCCATTTAAAAACATATGATCTCAGTCAACAGATCACGGCTTCCTGGCTCTGAAATTCAATATTCTCTCCTATTTCACAGCTTTAAATCTCTGACTTCAGCGCATGTATACAATTTGTCCAAATGTATTTCAGAGCTTATAACTGCTGATTATGCCTCTTGAAGCCAGCCAAGACATGTTCCTACTCGACCGTGTTACATGACACATGAAGAATTTATTCAGAGACTGACAGTGACATTGTTGAGGAACCCAAGGCATAGGGAAACATACAGCCTGTTTCTTCCTGGAAACTATGTTCTGGTTTCAGGAAATATTTTCTCAAAACCGTGTTATTTAATTTGAGCTAATTCAGATCACATCTGCCATCACTTCACCCAAAGCCAAGAAAAACAGCAATATTTTAATTGGAACTTAGTGTCAAACTTTTCCAAATCTTATAATGAAGCCACTTTTCTGAACAACTTGGCAAGGTCTCTGCCTTTTACCTCCAAATGACTAAGCATGGGAGCGCTGTCTTGGGCATTCAGCTTGGCAAAGACAAATAATACATTAGAAATAAATATTTGTGCCTAAAATCCCATAAACTTACAGAAGGATTTCCACTGTGCAAGCATGAATAAGTAGGGCAGTTACAACAGGGAAATATCAATGGTCAGGAATAGTGTTATTATGCAGATTTCCAGGTCAATTATTTTCCAGAAAGAGTAGAACAAGAGCTAGTTTGAGAGACTCACAATGAGGCCTTCCTTTGTACCCCTCTTCACACAAAATCACAAAGCCAGAGGGGGCCCAAGCTTCCCTTTGAAGTCTTCAAGCTGTGACAGCTAATGGCCTGGCAGCCATGAAGGAGGTGGAAAGTTGAGTAGAAAATTCTCAGTGCTCAGCCCCCTCCTCTGCCCAGCAGAAGTCTTCTCGGCACAGTAATCCTGAGGGCATGACTTCAAAGAGGTCCTGTACAAGAGGACAGGAACTGGAGTGTCAGACCGCCCCGAAATGGTAATCTCAGGGCAAAGAGAGAACCACAGTCATTAGGGACACTCAAAGGTGGATTCATCGCCACCCAGTCTTGTCATCTACACAGTTGTCAAATTGTGTCCTCCTTTTAGACTCAAAGCCCAAACATTTTGAGCCTTCACATTCTTCTTGGATGATTAAACAGCCTTGCTAACTAGTGTCCTGAGAGCCACCTCAGCTCCCTCACAGGTTTTCTCGACACACCTGCCAATGCATGAAAAACACACAAAAACTTGGCCATCTCCTGCCGGACAGGCCATCTGAGCTCCCGCTCCCTGACAGGGTGTGGACGCCTCTCCATCTGACCACTCTCCTCCCCGGCGCTTCTCAGCTGCTTCCCTAGCTTTGCGCGCCAGGCACACTAGGACGGAGACAGAACTATGTATGGTTTCTCCTGTTTAGAAAATCCCCGGACATCCTAGAGTCTTGAACTTAGAAGGTGTCAGGACGTGAAGAGTGATGATTGGAGGGTCGGGCGCGCTTTGAGTTCTGCTTATTGGAGAGCACATCTTTGTGTTGCTTTATCAAATACTCCTCGCCCACTCTCTGCTTTGCCTATTAAAACCCATGTATCTTCAAGTCCAGGTTGTCAGCTATCGCTTTTCTCTTGACATTTTCTAGCAACTGAATTCTCCTCAGATTCTTCACCAACTGTCAAGGCTGAGGAACACAGGTTTCTCTGCATCAAATGAAGATGCTGACTAGTAGCCACCATCTTACATGTTTATTACAATCTACTGCTTCAAGTGATACCTAAGACAGAATGTTCGAGAAAAATACAGGCTATAGAATAAAAGCACCAGAATTGAGGACTCCCTATTTTATACACTGATCCGTGCTCTGGGCAAGCCGTTTACATCAGACGCTGGGGTTGCTCAGGTGTAAGATAAGAATTGATATCAGCTCTTTCTCCTCAACAAGTATGTTGTGAGGATAAAACAACCACAAACACAGGAAAAGTGCTTTTCTACCTTTAAGGCATGGGCAATGCTAGTTACATTTTTCTTTGCATTATGATATATCATGAGAATCTCATACAAAATTTATTCCTCTAGTAGCATGCACCAGGCTTTATATGGTAACCTAAGTTTTTTCTTCCCAAAAGAGAAGTAATTGTTTCTTTCAGACGCTGAAGTAAGTATGTCTCCCTGCCTTGCAGATGCAAATTCTCTTTCAGGAATTAGTAACAGGAATTAGCAACCCACTTGCTCTAGCAGCTTGGTGCCAGAAAGCTTTTGAATGAGTCACGGTGATATCACTACCCTTTACCTCAGGAACTATTCATATATCATGTCCAAAAAATTCTGATAAGCCTACTAAAAGCACCTGAAACAGATCTGTAATCTATCGATACAGTGATCTCATTTTAAAAATAGGGAAATTGGTATTTCTTCACTTCTCTGAGATTTAATATGTTAACAAATATGGTTATATGTCCAGTAATATTAAAATCTTGTGATAGTTAACACTTTTAAAATATCCAAAGGATGAGCAAACTACACCCATCATTCCAATACTGGAAATACTGGGCTGTCACAAAAGTTAGGACGCATTTTTTCACAGAAAGCAGAAAAAAATGCATGAGGACTTTTCTGACAACCCAATAATAATTATGATATCTGCTTAATATTGTAAAGGGATCAACGTTATTGAATGCATTATATTTATATTACCCAAAATAATTGAACGGCTTGGTCAATGTTTCTCTTCCCAAATTTAGAATACAACATGTATTATAAAGCCACATCCCAGAATCTTTTTATTTATTTATGTTTTTAAAGATTTATTTTATTTTTGCATAAAAGCTGGGGTGCAAGCCGGAAGTGTGAGTCAGTGAGAGGGCTCACCAGAGACAGAGTGGGGAGCAGAACAGGCAGATGGACCAAAATACACTGCTGAGGGGAGCAGCGGGAGAGGCAGGAGAGGTCTGCTGAGCCATGTGGGGTTCTCCTTGACTGGGCATCTAATCTGCACCGCAGCTGCCGACGGCTCCACAGCGCTGCACTAACCCGTTGCGCCACCAGGGAGCACCCCCAGAATCTTTTTAAATTCCACTTCAAGTGTATTCAAACGGCTGGTCCTGTATTGGAATGTGTCTTTATGGTGTCAATGTCTGCGGAGGAAACTTCTAGAAGAAGCTGCCATGTGGGCACAGGGTGATTCCAAATATCCCAGAGGCTGTGAGGGGTGGTCTCGTCACAGGCAGGAGAATTCCTGCAGAGAGTGGGTGCAGCAGGAAGTCAGCACCTGCCGTGAAGTGCATGTGCGGAGGCCGCCCCGCTGTGTTACTGTTTAGCGCCATCTAGATACCAAGCACAGGACACGTGCAGACCCAGACATCAGGGTGATGGGTAGATCTGCGCGTTCAAAGAGGCAGTGTGTCACACAGCCCAGGCAGAGCTGTCAGGGAGCCGAGATCCCCAGGGCTCTTTTACATTTTTCAAATATGCAACTTACAAGAATGCGGTATTCGATGGGAGGGCACATGGATCCACGTTCCTGTGCGGCTCCCTAAGCGGAGTGTTCTGTGCTCAGCTGTCAGCACAGCACCTCTGCAGTGCGTGTTAAAAATATTCAAGCAAGATTGAATTATAAGGCAGAGGGTAGTTATTTGATAATAATATTGAAAGACACACCGGGGATGAAACATTCCTATCTCTGGTGTGCTAATGGCTTGCAGTTGCTACAACTAAGCTGAACTCCACTGAGTGTGGAAACAGTCCCTGGAGCCCAGTTTTTTTGAGAAAAGGTCTCAGTGGAGAGACACCCCTTTCTATCATCACCCATTGCTATGGTAGCACAAACTAGGAGATCATGTCCTAAGCGTGTGAGTGCGTGTGCACGTGCGTGCACACGCACACACACACACAGAGTTCTTATGCACTGGGTCGCAGGGATAGAAGATAGATGTCAAAGAGGGCAAATACAAATGGGACACTGGAGAGAGGCCATAAAAACCCACAAGACCCAAACTCGCCAAGTATGTGAGACAAGGGAGGGACCAGCTCTGTAGATGGAGGTGAGGATCTAATTCTATGGCGGACATGGGGACAAATACACCCTCATTACAGAACAGATGACGCCTCCATAAAGAAAATGAAATAATTGAGAATTTGGATGGAATCTTACTCTATGTAACGATGGACACTGAGAATACGATATTGGCCCCAGCACAAAAACGGCTGAGTCAAAGTCAAGCAGATGGTCTCACCACAGATCTTCTAACCCCAAAGCATTTCTGCTCCATATATTAATTTATAGCCTTCAGTCTACATGTGAATTTCAAATAAGCAACACACACTGGATCATTCAGCCATTCAAGCATTCATCATGTACCTGCTGTGTCTTCGGCTCCGTTTTAAATGATTGAGATCAAAGACAAGTAAGATTCATCACCACACTCAAATAGCCCATAATTTAGTGGAGGACATAAAGATATCAAAAACAGTATATTAAGGAATTCAGAAAGTGAAGAGACCAATTACAATTTCGTTTGAAATTTAAATAACTGTTTTTAAAAATGGTGAGAAATAGCCTTACCAATTTCCAGAGAGGCAAAATATTTTCCATTTAGTCTCAATTTAAACTAGTTAATTGCTATTAAGAAAAGGCATTCACGTGGTTTATATTTTTTCAAATCAGTCAACAGAGGGAATAAACGGTTACTCCTTTTCCTGCTCTCACCACTGCCTACTAAGAATATTTTTGTAACAGAGTTTCACTTACGTTTCAAAAGTTTCTCAGAATTGAGAGGTTTATTATAAATATTGAGGGATTGAGGGGAAAAAGAACATGAAATGCTGCAGCTAGACAGAGCCATCTAACAATGCCTATCTGGTAGCATCGCCATTAAACTCCTTTTTTTCAGAGCATTAGGAACATCTACATGGACGGTTCCATGCCATTTTGAGAATTTTAGTAGTCAAACCACAAATAAGTAGAGAATGAACTCACAATTAATATATGCCCTTTTCTCTTAATAAAAATTATACTTGTCCATTATGGTCCATACAGATGACTCTTTGGGGAGTGTTTCTTCCTAATGCTTACAATGAAATCACCCCAGAGGCTCCCAACCATCTTCAAATTTTAATGAGCCCATAACCATTCTGGGCACCGCTCAAAACATCGAGCCTTTAAGTGGATGAGAGGGTTCGTACCTTTCAGCTCTGGCTGTTTTGAAATCAGAGAAGCCTAGAGATAGAAGTTAAAAATTAAAGCAAAAAAAAAAAAAGGTGAATAAACCGACCACCTTTTTCAGAGGAGGGAAGGCTCCGCAGCACGGCCCCTGCCCCGCCCCCCCCCCTCGGCCTGCGCTAGCAGAGAGGGGACAGGAGGAAGAGTCGGGTGTGCACAGTTATTAGCTGTTGCCATGGCAGCAACGCCAGCACTGCAAAACACCATCCTTTAAAATGTGCTGAGGGTTTTCTAAATTTATCAACAGATAAAACCAGCGCCAACCAAAATCCGGTATCGGAGATTCAGACTAAATCCCTGGACAAAGATTAGCATCTCAAGGAGCAGCTGGACGAAATGTGTCCGGGGAGGGAGGACAGGGCCCCCCAGGCCGCATCGGTGGACACAGCAGCACGGACAGTACTCCTCCTTGGCAGCGTTTCTCCCCATCGTGACGACGTCGTTTCTCGAGCAGGCCCTTGGAGAACGCGTCTCCCTGGCCGCACTGCGAGCGCCCGCGGACCTGGTCTTCTCACTCGGCCCCTGACGTGGGCAGCGTCGGCCTGTCGGGTGAGGAGGCTGAAGAGCGAAGGGCACCGAAGTCACGTTCAAGTCTGAACTGAGATGAAAACATGATGCTGTGATGAGGGGGAGGTGGAACTGACTGGCGTGGTAGACGCGCCCGTGCGCACGCCTGGGAGATGACCCTCCCTGGGCATGGGCTTTGGGGTGCTGCGCAATCATCTGCAGCAGTGGCCGAGGTGAGGCCCAGACTCCAGCGCCGGCTCCACCAGCGCGTCTCCCCCACCGAGGACCCTCCTCTAAGAATCTGGACAGGCCCAACAGCTTAGGGGCCCCGAGCTGGGAGATGCAGAGCACGCACAAGGCGGGGAGACCTCTGCGTTTGGTTATCTAAGTGCCACTTAATTTTCTCCCATTTCGTGACACGAGGAAATGCTTCCCATGGAAATGCCTCGCTTGTAACATAATAACTATGATCGCATCGAGACTTAGCACGAAGAGCATCGCGAAGTTCCCACCAGAATTACTGGAACGCAGACACCGCCCCCTGAAGGGTGTGCCTTTGGCTTAGGCAGAGAGCCAGCAGATCTGCGCTTGGTGTTTGGTAAGGGAGAGTTGGAGCTGCCAATGGCGTTTTGCTGTTTAGACTTAGATCAGAAATGAGGGGCCTCCCTGGTGGCCTAGGGGTTGAGTCTCAGCTATCACTGCGAAGGCCTGAGTTCCATCTCCGGCCAGGGAGCTTCCCCCAGGGCGCAGCAGACCTCTCCTGTCTCCCTGCTGCTCCTCTCAGTAGTGGAGTTCAGTAGATCTGCTTGTTATACCCTTGTATTAAGGAAAAAATTGGCTTAGTAGAAGTATTTTATGCATTAGTTTATTATGCATTAGTTTATCATGTCAAAAGGTAGGAATAGCCCAAATGTCCATCCACTGATGAGTAGACAGACTAGCACATATATACACACAGTACATGTGTATGTGTGTGTGTATACAAATACATATGGATAGGGCAATGCAATAGAACAGAGCGCCAATACGAGTGACAGGCACGGCTGAACCTTGAAACACACGCATCACAGAGGACCATGTTTCCAAGGACATGAAACGTGTCCCCCCGAGCCAGGTGCGGGGGTGGGGGCAAGAGAGGAGGGAAGAGGGCTGCTGCAGGTCTAGGTCTTCTTTTCCAGGCGATGAACACGCCCTAGATTACCCGGTTCCATCACGAATAGCTCAGACACTACTGGACCATGCACTGTGAAATGACGGACTTGATGGAAGGTCAACTATGTCAATAAAAATGCTTTTCTTTAAGCAAATAACGTGATGGTTTCTTATTCCTCAACCCTGATTACCAGTGCTGAGCTGCTGCCAGCGGAGTGTGTGTGTGTAATGTTTGTGACCATGATTTTCACAATTAAAGTCCAGAAAGCCCCATGGTGCTGACGGGGGCTGGTCTTCCCGCCCAGAATGACTGAAATAGGAATGTGCTCCTGCTCGGTTTGGAAATGCTGGACCCTGAGATTGACTATGGAAGGTGAGGACCCGCTGAAGAAGCACACGCCGCGTTCCGGGCCCTGGTTGACAATCCTGCGTTTGACCTACCGGCACTGGCTATTACGGCAGATTCTAAAGTGATCATGCGACCCCATTTTTAAGCCTCACTAGCTACTCAGTGCCCTCTTAAAATATCATTCATAATCTCTATCCCACTATAAATATCATCCCACTTGTTGAAAGCTTTCTTTACTTCTTTTGCTCCATTTCCTTTCCATTGGCACATCACTGCTGGGCAAAATAAACACTTTTTAGAGTTATGGGAGGGATCAGGACCCAGCTGTATTTCCGACAGTTATAGGACATTAAAACAAATGTCCTATAAGATGAAAGAGTAGGGGCCTCCCTGGTGGCGCAGCGGTTAAGCGCTGCGCTGTGGAGCTGTCGGTAGCAGCAATGCGAGTTCGACGCCCCGCCAGGGAGAATCCCACATGGTGCGGCAGATCTCTCCTGCCTCGCCCGCTGCTCCCCTCAGCAGTGTGTTTCTGATCTGCCTGTTCTGCTCCCCACTCTGTCTCTGGTGAACCCTCTCGCCGCCCCACACCTCTGGTCTGTACCCCAGCTTGTATGTGTAAATAAATAAATCTTTAAAAAAAAAAAGATTAAAGAGTAAAGGGCCTTCCTGGTGGCGCAGCGGTTAAGTGCTGCACTGTCGGCAGCTGCGAAGCAAGTTCGATGCCCGGCTGGGGAGATTCCCACAGGACGCGGCAGACCTCTCCTACCTCACCCACTGCTCCCCTCAGCAGTGTACTTCTGTCCATCTGCCTGTTCTGCTCCCCGCTCTGTCTCTGGTGAACCCTCTCACCGCCCCATACCTCTGGCCCGTACCCCAGCTTGTATGCATAAATAAATAAATCTTCAAAAAAAGGTGAAAAAAAAAGATGGAACAGTAAAGGCTAACAAAACTAAAGACGCATACTTTAAACTATTTACATCAGATAGCTGGTTAGTGAAAGGGTAATGAGAAGAAAAAGGGGAAGCAGTGGGCCGGAGTTAACACCGCTCACTAATAAAGCTCACGCCCCCCCATCAGCACAGAGGAGCTGACACATTTAAGTGAAATGTCATCATCAAAGCCTTCAGGTTTAATGGAACCCCACTGAGCTGGAATTGTGAAAATGTAGGAAATGTGACAAAGTCCGGCTCTGCTTTACAATTCTGAGTAACTGGTCTGCTAGAACTCGTACGTGACGCTTACTTGACAATTTTTCATTAAAATGAACATCCGAGGTCAGCTGGACGTACTTGAAACTCTCCGTGGCATTTACAGTCTTCTGGTTTTAAATGAACCAAGCCCACCAAGGGGTTCCTGTGAAAACTGAGTCCCCAGGCTCTCTGAATGTCCTCCCTCCACTGCCGTGTCACGGGAGGGGTAGAGAGAGGTGTACTTAAGTAACACATTTTGTTTTGATGAAGGAATATTCATGGTATGTGACTGTTCTAAAATAGAAGGAAAAAATGGTGGTGGAAATTATTGTTTACCACAAACTTCCCATCTTTATTCTAAGTCTATTGTTCCTCTAGCAACATATATATGATTATTTTGGTCTCACGATGCTATTTAGCAAATAGATCCTCATGCCAACCTGTGTAGGTCCACTCCAAGTGTCTGAAAGGCACGGGCTCAGGAACCACGCCTGCGCACAAACGGAGCACGTGTTACCTGGGGCCGGCTCTCCTGCGCACCTGTCGCCTCTACTCCTGATGTTTTACATACAGAAGTCACATACAGAGCTACCTCCTTGCTTCTAACATCACTGGCCCTTCAAACACCTTTCCTGATCTTTTTTAAAAAATAAACACATGGGGCCTCCCTGGTGGCACAGGGGTTAAGTCTCAGCACTATGAAGCTGTCTGCAGCCGCTGCAGCACGAGTTCGATCCCTGGCCAGGGAGCTTCCCACAGGGCACAGCAGACCTCTCCTGTCTCCCCGCTGCTCCCCTCAGCAGTGTACTTCAGTAGATCCGCCTGTTCTGTTTCCCACTTTGTTTCCGGTGAACCCCACCTCTGGCCTACACCCCAGTTCTTGTATACATAAATAAGTAAAACAAATCTTTTTTAAAAATAGACATACTAATGCTGATGAGGGGAAAATGAGTCTCCTGGAGACACTTTAGTAAAGACCTACAAGGTGGACGAGAAGCGAAGACCCTCCCAGGGGACTGATCTCCGCCCTGCCTCCCGGATGCCCGCCCCCCTGCTCCTCGGCCAGCACGCACCGGAGAGACGGGGCAGCTCACCAGAGCACAGTGCGATGTGAACCGAAAGCGTCCCAGTCCTGCCTCCCAGTTCAGTCTGTTGTTTCCAATTCCAGCTGGACTCAGAGTCTTATCTGGGGACGCCAGGCCCACAGACGGGCCTATCTCAGCGGCTCCGATCCCCCGAGAACACTCAACTCCGTGACCCAAGTGAGATGAAGTCCTTCCAGATAGCCGAGTAAATGGCTCGTAACGTGTTCCTGTCACTCCCACTAATGCTTCTGTGCCTGAGAGAACAGCCGAGGTGGAGCTCTCCTCAGTGCTGAGCGGGCGCCTCCCTCCCGCCGCTGTACTTCCCCGAGTTCTGTGGGTCCCTCCGCAGGAGTCTGCGTGTTTCTGATAACGGGTGATACGCAGCTCTCCTTAGCGTCTTCCCAGTGGCGTCTTCCACTTAGCCTGCGTTCCTTGCTCTCTCAGACGCCTGGCTGGGTGGCCAGATGCAGTGACGTAATTCAGCCTATTACCCAGGGGTAAACAGATTCACCTCAAAATCGTGCACGAATGCAGAGGCCCTGGTGCCAGTGGTCAGCTGTGCCCTCCTGAACCCTGAGAATAATCAGCGCTCAGGGCACGCTAATGGACTTGATACCAGGCAGGAAGGGCACTAAAGCCGGCCAAGGACACTGCCCAAATAGCTGACCGGTCCCTGTCCCGCTGCCCCTCCCACACACACAATTGCAAGCCCACTGAGGCTCAGGGGACAGCACCAGTGGGATTTATTTCACAGCCCAGGGAAAAACAAAGCGTCGCTGAGGCCAGAAAGGGCCGTTTACCTCACCCAGAGCAATGCCCAGTCTTTTAAGTCCCAAATGAAAAACAGCGAAGGCGGCGGCGTCCCGCTGAGGGCGCGGAGCTTCTTGCCCCAGCAGCAGGCCACGTGTCCGGGACGGCGCCTTCCCGCCTCTGCAGACGGAGCAGCCAGCCTGTGGCGTCCCAGCTCGCGCCCCCCGCGGAAGCCACGACGGGAGCCGCGCTCGGGCTGCCGCGACGCCAGCCCCGCGCCAGGCCGGAGGCGCCCAGGACGGCAGGGGCAGCGCCAGGCAGCCGCGCTCCCGCGATTCCGCAAGGCGCCCGCTGCGGGTCTTCCCTCCCTCCTCGCTGCAGCAGTGACAAAACCGGAGCAGTTCCCGCCGCTCAAACTTTCCCCTGGAAGACTGGCGCGGTGGGGGCCCAAGTCGCTGAAGATCCCCCAACACGCTCAGCCCGGAACCCTCCGTCCCGGCGGCTCAAAGCTCCTGGCGGCCGAATCCCAAACTCTAAATCGCAGCGCGAACGTCTCCTGCTCCTTCTCCAGGCCCTTCTGTTTCCTATCAGTCTGCACCCCAAACTGGGGCGCCTTTTAGCATTTTCCCTGGGGCTATAGATCCCCTGGGCGGGGGGCACCACCTGTACCGGACTTTGGCCTCAGCCGGGTTCCAGGGTTACAGACTGGGGTGAATGTCTCGAGAAGCCCCTCGGTGGTCACACCAAGTCCCCCATCCTGCCTGACGATCTCACTGTGCGTCCAACTCTCCCACTGCCCGGGGCCTCCCCGACAGTAGAGAAAGTCGTGGCTTTGCTGCTGCTGCTGCATCGCTGAGTGGGGTATGTGGGCACTTAGTTACTGTCCAGTGGACACTGGAGACGACGGGGAGGAGGCCTGGCTTGAACCAGGAACACCACCTGCCAGGGTCAGAGGACAGGTGGAGCGTGGGGTGCGGGCTGGGGTAACGACTGAGCCCGGAAGGACCAGGCGAGCGAAGGACACTTGGTCCCCACGAGGACCCAGTTAAAACACGGAAAACACAGGTTTGGCCTGGCAGAGCGGACGTGGGGTTGGAGGGGCCAGCAGCCCAGCGCCTGCTGTGAGCAGGGCGGCAGCGAGAACACAGACAGCACCTGAGGGGCGCGGACAGGAGACAGCCTGGCTCTGCGGGGGCGTCGCCCAGCCGTAGGCCGCCACACCTTGTTTTTGGCACTCAAGCTAATTTTGTGTCTTTGTCTCCTTTCTTGACTTGGAACTATTGGAGGGAGAAGAACCCTCACTTAGAAAGACTTGACAATGAGGGCAATCAAGTGGGAAATCAAGATTTATGTAGATTCTTGCCAAGGCAATTTCTGAATTGTTCGCCTCTCTGTAACACCGTCTTATTTCCCATGATTAGTTTTGACTCACTTGAAAAAAAATTATGGTGAAATTTACCTCATTTTCTTCAACATAATGTACCCATCATTTAAACTCTTTCTGAAATAAAATATGTAAATGTAGATGGGAAATTTTGATCTTTTGCATGCATTTAGATGTTTCCTATTGCAATATATGAATCATTTTCTCAGATCTTCATTTATTTATATACGTGGATGGGGCCTGAGGAGTATCCTTTGAGGAGGCTCACCAGAGAAAGCCTCTGGGATAAGGTGATCTTCAGATCACTATAAGGAATTGTCCCTCTGGGCAGACTTAACTTGACCAAAATTAGGTCTGGCAAGAGAATATTTGAAGAGACATTTGGTCCTGGCCACACTTATGTTATTGCAGAGATAAATTAGTCCTCACGAGACCCATTCACCTCAACGATTTTCTGTAAAAATCCACGAAATCAGCAGATGTGTGAAATCCAGGGCTTCCTTCTTCACTGTCCTCTGCAGGGAAGGCCCTTCGGCCAGCAGAGCCCACAACCCTGCCGCCGTGAACTTGGCGTAAAGAGCATCCTCTTTTGAGACGTTATTTTACAACATTTATCAATGTTTTTTAAAAAAGCATTTGATGCTGATAGGCCTTTAGGTTCACATGAAGATGCAAATTACTATATTTTAAAAATATCTGCAATTTCAACAGTTGCTATCTGGAGTGGTTTATCTGAAACACAGCATCATAAATGCCTGTCCCCTTGCCCCTGCTGATGACGCCCACCCCGTTTCGTGTCTCTGAAACCTGGCATCTGTACCCGGGCTTACTTGTTTTGCTTTGCTTTTTTGTTTTCCTCATCGCTGGGTACGTAGTATTCCATGGTGTGTGCAGACCTCACCTTTCTGGTCTATGTATCTGCTGCTTGCTGACGTGGCTACTGTAAGTGGTGCTGCAGTGAACGTAGGCGCGCGGACATCCCTTGGAACTAGTGTCTTCCTTCTTCAGGGAGACACCGGGGAGTGGAAGCGCTGGATTGTGTGGTAGCTCTACTTTTACATTTTGAGGACTCTTCATACTGTTTTCAAATGGCACTTGGACCAGGCTACCTCCCCACGAACGTTGTCAAAGGGCTCCTTTTTCTCCGCACCCTCACCAAGACTTGCTGTTTCTGGTCTTTCTGATCTGGCTCATTCTCAGTGTGATCTGAATTTGCGTGGCCCTGATGCTAAGTGACGATGGACATATTTTCACGTGCCTGCTGGCCGTGTGTATGCCGTCTTTGGAGAAGTGTCCATTTAGCTCTTCTGCCAATGTTTTCATTGGTCTTTTCGTTTTCCTTTTTTGAGTTGTACACGTTCTTTGTAGATCTTAGAAATCAGCCCGTGGGAGGATGTGTGCTGTACAAATATTTTATCCCATCCAGAAGGATGTCTTTGTTCTGACGATAGGTTATTTTGCAGTGCAGATTTTCAGCTCCTTTATTTTTGCTTTTCTTTTCCTAGTCAATCAAGTCCCCAAAGACTTCCCTGAATCTAATGTGGGGAGCTGTGCCCGCTACACCAGGGGATATTCCCAACCAGGCTTCACGCAAACCACCATCCAGGGCGACAGGCCTGAGGTGGGCCAGTGAGTGCTGACGCCTGGGGAGCTGGCACCTTTCTTTGCAGGTCTCCGCCACACCCTGTGATCTGCAGACCTGAGGGTGGTGGCATCAATCAAGCTGCCACATTCTCTTTTTCTTCTATTTGATTTAGTTGAATGAGTGACTGCAAATAAGAGTCCCAGTGTTTTCCTCATTCTCATTGGCGGTATGTTGTGTATATTCCTCGGAAGGCGTCAACCCATTTGGGAGCAAAGGGAAAGTCTACTTGACTTCCCGACTCCTTGTCTAGCACCCGGGCCAAACAGCACCCTCTCTGCCTCAAACGCCTCATTTTATCAGCATTTCTTTGGAACCTATTGGGCTCACCATGTATCCTCCCAGGCCATGTCTGTGCTCAAGCTGAGTCCCCTTCTTAGAACTCTCACCTTGCCTGCAATCTACTCTCACTTCTTTTCTACTTTTCCCCTCCTCTCCTGTAAAAATCAGATGGGGAGTACTATCTCACGGTATGGAGGGGTGGGAGAACTTTCTTCCTCGTACTGGGGGGTCAAGGGTTAACTCATCCAACACTGACCCTCAGTAGGACGGCCTGGAAAGACCTAAGTGTGCAGGCTCAGGGGCAAGGCACTGTCTCCCCAAGCAAGACCCCCAGAACTGCAAGTGAAGAGGGCGTGGATGGGAACGGGAAGCCTACCTTCCTGTTCAGGCTTCAAGCACCTGCTGGGTATACCATGTCCGCACCTCCTGACATCCCCCCTCTTGCTCTTTGGGCCCACACCCTGCTCTGCGCTCTCAGAGGCTTCCCCTCCTTCCTCACCGCACACATCTACCCACCGTGCACACTCCGGCCTTCGCACAGAGTTGTTCAGAAAGTGAAGAGAAAGAGGGAGAGGACATGAAAAAGGAAAGGGGAACACATACATTCAGGACATTTGAATGACAACCAGGGGTCCAAATTTAGATATAAATCCAACTAGTTTGACTCATTCCTCCTAATGCAAACGAATCAGCTGAAGGACCAATTATGAACAGAAACTCTGACATAACTAACTATATATAGGCCAGCAATACAAACTAATGGCAAGAGCCAATAGTTTCTCAGAGGCGGTTCTGGTTCAGTTTCTTCAGGTCTTTATTACAAAAACGATCCATTATTAGTACTCTTAAAAATATAAAGAAATAAGCTACTACTTGAAATAGAGTAAGTCAGGCATATAACTATTTTCTTGGACTTGTGTTGCATCCTGGAGATTAAGTTCACAGTTGGTGTATATATATGGTGTATATATATTTAAATTATATTTATTTTCTTTTTTTAAAAAGATTTATTTTATTTATGCGTACAAGGGCTGGGAGTTGGTGAAAGGACTCACCAGAGACAGAGTGGAGAGCAAAATAGGTGGATCGACTGAAATATACTGCTGAGGGGAGCAGCGGGGAGACAGGAGAGGTCTGCTGCACCCTGTGGGAAGCTCCCTGGCCGGGGATCAAACTCATGCTGCAGTGGCTGCGAACAGCTTCACAGAGCTGAGACATAACCCCTTGCACCACCAGGGAGGCCCTCATACATTGATTTTCTTTAAAAGATTATGCCTTCCTCAAGATGGCCCCTGGAAAGGCGACTGGTCTGCCAATACTCCCAGCTCTATCTTGGGAAATCAGAGAGGGCGTGGGCCATTGTTTCCAAGAGCACAAGAGACTGGGACCAACAGAGCTGGCCTTTTCTTCCTGAAATTGTCACCATTTGCCACAGGCATTACAGGGTCTGCAAGTTCAAACCTTTGAATATGTAAAAGTCAAAGATGTTCAGAAGAGAGAATTGCTCTCCTAATCCTCTCTTCCTGAAGTACCAAGAACCAATTACATGTGGCGTCCAGCAGCTGGCCAGCCATCCACGACACCTACACACCCCGCCCGCTCCAAGAAGATTCCCTCTTGAATCTTCTGCAGGTGGACAGCACTGACATGGGCCACCGAAGGCTGCTGAGGGAGCCGCACCCTGAGTAAGAGTGGCATCACTGGGGTGACAATGACGAGGCAGGGAACCGCCCGAACATGGTCCCAGGGTCAGTCCAGAGATTTCTTTGCCTCGGTCCTTTCTTAATGAAAGTTAATACGGTTTCGAAACCACCTCAGTTTCTATTGACGAAGACCTAGAAAATGATTCACTGAAAGGTGTTGGCAAAATTTACCTTCTTTTTGGCCCCAGCATTATTTATCTTTAGAATCTTACCTTATGCCAGGAAAACCAGAGGTAAATCTCAGTAGGAAATTAATTTTTCTTTTACAAAGACACTTTTTTCAAATTTAGCCATATGTCATCCATTTCTACTTGCTTTAACTAGATTTCTAAATTAAAAATAGCAAAATAAATCGCGATTTGGGCTGCACCTTGAAGATAATGAACAAGTTATTTACAGCACCAATGTTTTTTTTACTTTGGTAATAATGCAACAGATACTTTCTGCACAGAAAAAGTACTTACCAAGACTATAAAATATCAAAGTTCCCAGACACCGACTTTTCTAATTAAAGAGGAAACAGTAATCACACGAGTGCCAGATGAAGACTTCGAACCACACATCCTTTCTGAGGGAGCACAGTTCCTGCGGAACGCAGACGACCCACACAGGATCTGCAAGGTGGGGGAGCTGAGCATGAACCATGGATTTAAAATCACACCAGTGATTCGTGGGGCAAAAAGGGACCTGGCACATATCAGTTCTGCCTGCTTTGTGTTTATCATGTTATATTCCTTAGAATCAAATCTGTCTTTCATTATTTTACCCTGTCTCTGTTGGATGTCATTATGGAGATACATGTTTATACAGCATTCGTCTACATAGAAAACTACTTATTTACATGCTGTCAGCCCTCTCAATTATAATATTGGCCGTCTCTACATAAACCAGCAGCTCAAATTCCTGGTAGGTTTAATTTTAGACTTCTCTGTGTTATTTGCTTCTGATTTACGTAAAAAGAAGAGAAACAGCCCCTGTATCTTCAACTGATAACAAATTTACCACTAGTTCATTATAGATTTTATTTTCTGGCTCGCTAGCTTCTTAATTCATGGCACCAGAGAGCAGAAGGAAGATTAGTTTATGTAAGATTAGAGTGACATTTGGACATTTTTCTCATGCAGATAGCAGTATAAAACATTTTAAATAGGAGTAACTGAGAGCTATTTTCTCCCTTCATTTGATATGCTGAAACATATCCAAGGAAATCTTCTGTTCTCCAGTAGCTTCATATCTAGCCAATTTCTGCATTCGGCAGGGCACCAGCTTTTCTACAAATACAATTTGAGTTGATAACAGGTAAACAGGGAGCCATGGATAGCCCTGAATATAGTGCACACCACAGCATCAGAAACTCGTAAAGGCAGCGTATTGTCTTGACTCACCCACAGCCACATGGCTTTCCACTTTGTAGCTCTGGCTCCCAGTCCATCCAGCAGTGTGCGCCAGCCCTGGCTTCCCCGCGCTGGCAGAGAGAAGGCCACACCAGCTCACCCTACCCGTAAGTAATACCAAAGAGTTCCTCTCACAATGTCCCTTAGCAGGGGGCTAGTCCATTTCCATTTCCCTACCTCTTGGAATGTGGAGTTAAGATTTTATTACAGACTCCATATCCTCTACAGATATTTTTAATTGTTAGAAATGAATTCCTTGTGCTGAGTCAATATGTAAAATGACTCACTTGGTAATTTGCACATGTTCCTCCCAGATCTGCCCCAGGAGCCAGAGAGATCAAATTTAGACATTTTCTTCCTGGAAACAACAGGATGCCCTGGCTTTCAGCATCTTCAGCTTCTCCCTCCAGAGCCTCAGGCTAAAGCTGTTGGGACAATGTGGGGCTGATGATTTCTCAATTTTGGACTTACTAGCAATTTGATCTTAAAGAGTGTCACCTAGTTGTAGTTCTTAATTTAGGCTGAAAGAGCTAAAACTTGCTACTGTACCCATGGCAATAGGTTTTGTCAAAAGAAGGAAAATTAGTACAGTACAGAAAATTAGGCAATAAATAATTTTAAAATAGGAAAGCTTAATATCAGAAATGGAAATTTGCCAAAGATTAACAAGGTAGACAAATCTTTCATCATAAAATAGCAAAAAATATGCCACCCAAAATATGTCAGAGTGCACAGATTTACTTCCTGGGATGGGCTCTGAGACTGGGTGGAATTGCTTTGACATTTATCTCTAAACTTTTCACTTGACAGGCCTCTCCAGGAATACCTAATCTCCTTATCTCATTTCAAAGCTGAAGACAGAACTTAAATCTGCATAGCAGCTACACCTCTGCTGGCTGTACCTTCCTTGATAACCCCCTGGCCGACCTTCCCTCTGCTACTGCCCTTGTCTCATCTGAGCTATTTAAGATGTGCCTGAAGCCAGGTGGTGAGGTACTCAGTTCTACTGGCTCTCTCCCATGGAAGTACATGTTTAATTATTAATTCATCTGCCTGATATTTATTTAATTAGTTGTCAGCTTAGAAGGACCAGAGGGGCAGGGGAGATTTCCTCTGTGTCCCAACTGGTATCACCTTGGGAAGCAGGAACACTCCACTAGAAACTTTCATGTCTGCTGACCCCTCGACTCCTTCCCAGGTCTGGCAATGATTCTTGCAGCAGAGCATGAGATGGTCAGAAAAAGGACAAAAGATGTGGTGGAGTTGGGCCAAGTAGTGGGCAAGAGCCTCAGCAGAGCCCAACCCCATCAGGGATCAGAGGAGAGAAAGGAAAGCACCCCAAGGGGGGCTGATATGGGGCGGGCACAGCAGAGCTGCAGCGAGCCTGTGTGCACGGCCCCCAAGCCTCTGGACGGGGGCAGCCTGCCTGGGTTTGCATCTCAGCAAACTAAACTAAGAAGTAACATCTAAGACATGGAAACAACCCAGATGCCCAAAAGCAGATGCCTGGATCAAGAAGATGTGGTGCATGTACACAGTGGAATACTAGTCAGCACTCAAAAAAGATAAACACATGCAATTCGCAGCAACGGGGATGGAGCTAGAAGGGATCATGCTCATCGAAATAAGCTAGAATGAAAGAGAAAAACATTGAATGGTTTCACTTATAGCAGGAATACAGGGGAACCAAGTAAGAGAGAGACATTCAGCCACGGGTGGGCGGGGGGAGGATAAGGGCTCAAAACGGGAGAAAAGGGCACAAGGGACTCTGGTGACAGTTCACGGGTGAATCAGCGGTGGGAAACCTACTGGGAATACACAATAATGTAAAATATATAAATAACAATAAAAAATACAAATACAAAAAAATAAAAGAGAGAAGTAGCATCATTCTTCAGTTGATAGAGGAAGCTGAATTTGCCCTGTGTTTGAGCTGGCACATGGATCTTCTCCTGGCCCTGACAAATAGGACGGTGCCCACCCGCACTGGTGAGGATGAGCTTTACTTGGTTTGTAAGTTCAAATGTTACTCTTGACTTAAAACAAGCTCACAGACACACCCACAAGCATTCTCCCAGTTCTCTGGGCATTCCTGAGTCCATCCAAGTTGGCGCATAAAAATTACCCCTCACAGAAGAAAATCAAGTTAACCAAAGATGTAACTCAAGAAAACGTTAATAAAAATTCAAGGGAGGGGAAAAGTCATCCTCTCTGAGAAACACAGAGAGTTGTAAAAGAAATGCCTGGATATGAATTAAACTTGAAACGAACTGAAATATGACAGCCCTTTGGCTAACTGATATTAGCTATTCTGATCACCAATTCCAGTGTGGGCTGGGGTTTTCTCCATCACCAAGCAATTTTCGAACTCCAGCTGGCTGTGCTACAATTTAACTCAATTCTTACATGGAATACCCCAAGATGGCCTCGGATCCCACAGATAAGGACTCAGTCCCACGAACCACCCCTCTTTCAGAGCCAAAACCCACGTCCAGGCGGTCACTTGTGCTTCTGGTCCACTGGTTATAGATTGGAGTTTCCAAACACCCACTCCTTGGCTTTGATTAATTCGATAGCACCACTCACAAAACTGAAGGAAGCATTTGACTTACTAGATTACCAGTTTATTATAAAGAATATTAAGGGAATCAAACAAATACCCAGACGAGATAGGGCAGGATAAGGGGGAAAGGGCACTCTCAGTATGTCATTCTCCCCAAATCTCCTTGTGTCCAACAAACTAGAAGCTCTTTGAGCTCTCTGCTTTGTTTTTTGTTTGTTTGTTAGTTTTTTAATGGAAACTTCATTACATTGGCATGATTGATTAAATCATTTGTCATCGGCAATCATTCAACATGTACGTCAGGGGGAGGGTCTGAAAGATCTACCCTTCTAATTACATGGTTGGTTCCCCTGAGACCAGCCCCACGCTTTGTCACCTCATTAACCATTAATGTAACAAAATATACTTTTGTTGCTGTCCTCATAGTAAACTCTGAGAGCTTTTGGAAGTCTGTGCCAGAATGGGGAGGAAGGTGAGATAGATAGGATTTTTATTATAAATCACAATATCACAGATTTTGATATTTGGAACAGTATGGGATGGTGCAGGTTGAGAAATATAAGAATACACTTTCTTCCTCATGCGTTTGCTCATGTACCATACTTGATGTGCAATAACTATGATGTACTTTAGATTTTTAAAAAATCAATTGACAAACATATAAAATCTCAACCTTGTTAGAGAACATACAACTCTTAAAAACCTTGCAATTTTACAAGCAGTAATGATAAGGCTGACATAACTTAGAAGGAGGAGAAAATTATTTAAAATGTAAGTAAGTCTCTTCTAGCAAATACCTGATCATTACTATCAAATTTTATTAGGAAAGAAGTTAAAGTACATTATTCCAAGTAACAATGCACTATATCATTGTGTGGAGTCACTCTTCCCCAAAGGTCAGATAAGCTTTTTTCAGTGGGGCTTCTTGTCATCTTGGCCTGGGAACTGCTGGTCAATCAGACCCTGTGAGCCTTGGGGTTTTTATTACCACCACTTAAAGAATACAGACTATTTTGGGTTGAGAGCTGTGACCTTTAACCTAGGGTTCTGAAGGATGGAAGAAGCTTTTGGTCTTGCCTGAATCCTTCCGCAATGGAAGAAGAGATCATCAAGTCTTACGTTTCCACCTTTTTCCTAATGGGAGAAGCAATCACTATGCCCCCCTTTTATGATCTAGAAGAATGAACGTAGCTTAGACAATCTCTCCAGTTCTAGGTTTATTAGTAACAACATGCTCTCTGTCTAAGTAGCTCCAATTTACTCTCAGAGTGTTATTGACCTCACCTAACTAGGTTATATCACTCAGACTCAGAAAGTCAGACTCCGATCCATGAGGTTGTTTCCACAAAGGAAGCCCTTTATGGACATGTGGCAAACACCATGGGGGAACAGAAGTTAGTACTCTAAGAGACCGTGTTCCCAAGCGGGAAGGGAAGAAAGATATGCATCACAAAGAAAGGCATGTGAGAACAGGCAGGATGTGGGGAAGTTTCTTCATTCTCAGGTCTGGGAGGGGCCAGACATTTTAGGGAACTTGGATTAGTTGTTGATGCATTTTTGGAATAGTTGTTCTCTGTTATTAATTTAATTTTTTTTTATTTTTTTTTTTAAGATTTATTTTATTTATACATACAAGCTGGAGTACAGGCCAGAGGTGTGGGGTGGCGAGAGGGTTCACCAGAGACAGAGCGGGTATCAGAACAGGCAGATCAGAACTACACTGCTGAGGGGAGCAGCGGGCAAGGCAGGAGAGGTCTGCCGCGCCATGTGGGAATCTCCCCGGCCGGGCGTCGAACTTGCGTCACCGCTGCCGACAGCTCCACAGCGCAGCGCTTAACCGCTGCGCCACCGGGGAGGCCCTGTTATTAATTTTAAAAGACCTGACCTGTGGGTGTTCTTCTCACAGTACTGTTATCAGCATCCTTGAAGGGGACACAAATATTTTCTTAAACATTAAGCAACCTATTTCCATGGCCCTGAGGAATATGGCGTAACGAGTTAAACTAAAGCTAGGTTAAAGGTTAAAGCAAGATTTATGCCACTGCCCTTGACTCAGGCCAGACAACAAGAGTAATTTAAGGATGAGATCACCCCTTCTTATCTGTCATGTGAAGCCTCTCCCTCTCTGTCCTAGAAGCCCCAAGTCCCAAAACACATGGCAATTGTTCCTGTCTACTCCATTAAAACTATGTAAATTCTAAAATGCATGGTTTTGAACTGTTTTTCCTTTGCTAAAGTGATTGTTTTCCCTTTGCTAACCCTTCTGATGCTGACTGCTTTAAGAGTCTAGAGTCATATGGGAAGATTTCATTTGTGGCTCAAGATATGGCAGAAGGGAAGGTCATCTATTACCTGGCTTACCATGATGAAAGTTTCAAAGAGGCGGAGACCAAGTTGTTTTCTACCTCTGGCAGCTCCTGGTAAGAAAGGGTTGAAGGTTAAGGAAACAAGGAGGATGGGTGGGGAAAGAGGTCTGAAGCAGAGTAAGTGTGCTGATTATTCATGCTTCCAGGTGAGAAGCAAACAGCATATTTTAAAGTCCATAAGTCAATGCACCAGAAGAAATAAAAGCAAAGTTTTAAAGTAACTTACTCTAGAAAACAAAATTGAGGCAAGGCAAGGTAAATATTTTTTTCTCTTCATTTTTTGAAGAAAGAAAAACAAGTATTCATTATCCCTATAATGAAAATATTTTAAATAGTAATACAAACAAGACTTAAAACATTAAATATTTTCACATCTTTTAAAGTCTGTTTTTAAAAACATTTTAAATAGTAGAGTTCCCTCATTTCTTTCTTCATTTTACTTAGGAGGAGCTCAGCATTCTGTTACAATTTCCTCTGGGACTTTGCACAATCTTTGGAGATTTGTACAAGATTCAATTTTGGGAGCACATAATACTTTTTAAAATCCACTGAGAGGAAAAGCATTCACGCTGTAGACACAGCTAGTCCTCCATCACTATCTTTTTCCTGGGTATCCAGACGGACTCAGGTGGGAGTCTTGAGTGAGCCCTGAGATTTACCAAAAAACAAAATTCACCAAATAAACTTGAATATCTAATTGTCTTTATTCAGTGACTAATGAAGCTATTTGGACGGAGTGCCAAGGAGTTGTTCAAAGTGAAATTCTTCTTTAAAACAGGGAGGGGCAGAGATTATTTAGCAAAAGAAAGGACTTTTTCAGGAAAGAGCCTTTTCCCTCTGGTCTGGTGCAGATGAAATACTGATCAGGAAATCCCAAATTGATTAGCTTAAAATCCCACTCCAGAGAGGCAGAAAATCCAATTTGGTTAAATTTAATTATTGGAGGGGTTTGGTGTAAAAGGCTTCATTTGGGGTCTGTTGTTTATTTTCTCTGTTTTTTCCCTTAAAAAAAAAATCCCTTGCTTTAAAATAAAATGTTGCACTGCATAGTGCGACACAGTGATTATTTTATAAATCAAATAACTATTCTTTTAGATGAGGTAAGAAGAATGTATCGCTAGTGGGCAGGGTGAGGGCACCCAGGAACCCCCAAACATGATTGTTCTAAATAGGTTCTGCCATGACAGACATGCTCTGGTTTGCAAGACCTTTAACGGAAAGGTACTTTCACATAATTAGTGTGCAAAAAAAAAAGAGAAAGAATATAGTTTACCAATGAGGCACCCAAAGTCACCCATCCCCTCGTGGGGCAAGGCCCAGGCAAACGGGGCTGGCCCAAAGCAGGACCACTGAGGCCCAAAATCTTGCCACGAGTCTAAGGCACCGTCTGGTGGGGACCCATCGAGACGGGCAGAAGGGGCCCAGCATGTCTGGGACGAAAGGAGCAAAATAAAAATACAAGTCCAGGTTCAGGCTGCCATTGCGGCCTCCGGGGGGCCTCTCGCCCACACCGCTGTCTCTCCCGAGTGTCTCCTTCCACGCCCCCCAAGTCCCGGCCCAAGGCCAAGGCCGAGGGGCAAGAGCAGCTTCCTCACGTCTCTCTGGCCACCTGTCTCCTCCAGGTCTCCCGACTTCCACCTCTCTGCTCGCTCTGCTTGGCCTCAGCCAGGTCTTCTCGCCTCTTTTCTAGTTCCCCTCCCTGCCCAGCTCCAGCCTTTCTTAGGGTGGACCCGCCCCTTGCCCTGGGGATTACCCTGTTACGGTAGGATGCTAAAGAGTAATGGTGGTCAAGCCAGCTACGTCACGAGGCTGACCCACACAGGGTGGGCACACGCCTCCGTAATGGCCACTGTGCTCTCTGCCCAGAGTATCTTCAGCCCGCCATGTTGATATTGTATTTCTCCTGTTGCCATGAGCCAGGATTTTGGCACAGCTGCCTGTGGAGTTGTTGGCAAAATAGCAAAGAAATGAGCATACTGCAGGGCAGCGAAAACCCGCCACCCCAACATACTATTTCTTTGAAACAGTTTTGTTTCGTGGGAGGGGGTCTGAAGACAGGTGGAGGCCGCCCTTTCTCACGAGGCGCTGACCAGGCCGCGGACAACTGACCTGAGGGCCTGTCCCACCTTCCCATGGAGAAGCCGGCCCGTCCGCTGTCCCTAGCTCTCTCAAAGGCGTTGGTGTGTAACCTTTTTTCCACATTAAAACCCCATCCATAGCATTTAAGTTCCAAGACCTAAAAATGCTGGTCAACTCTTTCCTTTGCAAAGCACATTTCCTGAAATGTCAGTGTTTCCTATCAGTAACAATAATAACAGAAGCCAGAACATACAGCAGGAACTCAAATCAGACTATTTAAGATCTATAATTCGACTGGATCCTCACGATCTACCATTTACAGACATTAAAAAAAATATATGCTTCGTGAAACTTTATATTCTGTTTTCTATGTCCATTGGACACTGGAACAACATGAGCTTGGGGACCACTTATAGATTGGGGAAAAATAGCAAAAGATGACTGAATAGACATGAACCCTTCCAAGCCAGGGCCAGTAGATGAGAAAGAAAACACAGAAGCCACGTCCAGAAACAACTGCGCGGTAGGCCAACCAGCCAAAGGGTGCGAGGCGTCGAGGCCGCTTATGACCTTTACAACATGGGCGCCTGGGGCGCCGAGACTAAAGCGAACGGAGGGAGAAGCAACAATCCCACATAGAAACATTCCATAGAAATGAAAAAGCAAAAAGTCAGACAGGAGGGCCAGTGAATTTCTGTGGGGGAGACCAACGGTCTCGCCTGTCACATCCCTTCCACTTCCTCTCCCTCCTTCTCTGCCACCCCTGAAACACAGACCCACCCCTCCTCTCTCCTCCTCCTCAGCCTACTCAGTGTGAAGACGAGGGGAAGATCTTCATGATGAGTCACTTCCACGTACTGAATAGTAAATACAAAATCTGTGTCCAACTTTTGATCCGTAAGGCTTCTGGCCGGCAGCAGGCTAGTAGCTTAGGCTTGGGGGGCCCCAAAAGTATACTCAGATTTTTAACCGGCTGGGGGTTGGTACCCCTAAGCCTCATGTTGTTTGAGGGTGAAGTGTGTGTGTGTGTGTGTGTGTGTGTGTGTGTGTGTGTCTCTCCTGGCTCAGTCACAGTAAAATGTATTTCTGACCAAGGACCATGGTCAGTAATGTGTGACAGGAAGCCCCAGTGTCACTGCCTCATCACCTGTGGGTGGCTGGGACGTTTGCTTCTGATTTTTTTCTACTTAAAGAGCCCCCGGAAATGTGGCTATGAAAGGGGGTAAATTTCAGCCACAGCACCCAGACCAGACAGCGCACTGACAGAGAAAAGGGAGTGGGGGGGGGTGTATGTTTCTGCGCTACAGGGTCTTTCAAAAACTGAGGCACAGTGGAGAAGCGAACGGTTATGCAGTAAGCAAGCAAAGGACCGAATAGGCTCTGCCCCCGTGGCAGAAGCAAAGCGGCAACTACAGGGGCCGGGCAGGGAAAACGGCGAAGCATGGAAAGTCACGAAGAGACTCGGGGGACGGCCTGCCCGGGCGATGGCGGAGCACGGCAGCCCACGCGCGCGCAGACGCACCGAGTGAGGCCACAGGCCATTCTGGGGGACCTGCGGGGCGGGGAGGGACAGCCGGGGCCTGCTGCGGGCCCTGCACCCTGCGCAGTGACAGGGAAGCTCCAGACTGGAGCGAGCAGGGCTGATTCCTCGAAACTCACCAGACGCAGGTTTTCACTTGCTGCCGTTCGAAGTTAAAGTTGGAATTGGAACTCCCATTTGTTACTGATGGTCTGATACATGAAGGGGTGGGAGCCCCCCTTGGCCAGCCTTATTCCCTCTACAGGTGCTTCCATCAAAACTTTCACTAACTGAAAACCACTCCTAAAAAGACTGCTTTTCCCTTTGTTTACAGCCTTCTCAGCTGTCCAGGAGTCAAAGCGTGTCCTTTGCTCTTGTCATTTTAGATTGGACGTTACTAGGGGTCTTGTGCAACGTCCCCACACCCAACGCACGCTTGGCTGCCCTTGGCCGGTGCAATGAACATCCTGCCCAGCGACGCACTAGGAATCCCTTGCCAAACGCTGTGGGCAACCTTAACACTAACTCTTGTGTTTTATTAACAACCTGCCAAAAGCTGTTCCGAAGTTTGTGGTTGGTCGTGGTTTGGGCTTAGTGCTTTGGGGACTCTGTTTCGGTGTCCTGGGGGGTGAAACCAATGAATGAATGTACTGATGTGTCCGGGAATGTGGCTTCTCAGTGAGGCACGAGGCAGGTGGGGAAAGATGAGGGAGAATTCTGTGGTGCTGGACTTGCGCTGGAGTTGCCTGGATGTGTTCACGGACACACAAGGCTCACACAAGTGTGCATGTGTGTGCTGCTATGGTCACGACAATCCAGGGTGTGCGCACCGCAAGCGTCCGATGCGGCCGGGACCTCCCGAGCGAGGGCGCGTCAGGCGGGTGGGGGCGCGCCCAGGCCACGGGGGCGGGGGACCGAGGGAGCCGCTGCTGGCCGCGGCCTCTGCAGGACGGGCGTTAACCAGGACGTGGGAGAGCAAGCTCTCTCTCCGCGCCCCCAACCGCAAGCACAAGCGTGGACAGGGGCTGATCCGGGGAGGGGCCCAATGGCGCCCCCGGTGACGGGCGCGGCGCGGGCCAGTCACGGGGTGCCCACGCGGCAGCACCTCTCCTCGCTCCCCAGCGAGGGAAAGGCCGGCTCACCCGAGAGCTGGGGGCCTGCAGGCCCCAACATGCAGCCCAGCGTCGGGGTCAGGCCTGCCGACGTGACTCGTGCGCAGGGCCGGGGGCATCCGCTCCCCGTACACGCTCCCGGGCCGCGGTCACGCGGGAAGAGACGGACCCGGAGAAGCTGGGAGGGGCCGGGCCAGTGGCCTGGAGCCTTCGGGCAGGTCAGGGGCTTCCACGACCACGAGAGGCAGGAAGCTGCTGTAGACCTGGAGACTCGAGAAGGGTGACAGGGCCCGACGCGACGAGGACGCCAAGTGTGGTCCTCGCCTCGACCTGGACAAGGGACAGGAGACACTCGCCCGGGCCTGGGGGGAGACTCGTGTGGCCTCTGAGCAGGGGCTGCGCCCCGGGTGACACCCCTGGCTCGGCGCTGGGCGGCCGCGGGCTCCATCCTTAGGGGCGTGCGCTGGGGCGTTGCAAGAACAGTGGTGTGAGATTTGCAACCCGCTTTCAAATAAATCAACCCCCCCACTGGGCCTACCCTGGCTCACAGTGCCGCGTTTGCGTGTGGGGGCGGGTGTGATATGCTTGGGAGGAAGGGCTGCATGCGTGAGAAGGAAGGCTAATGTGTCAAAATGATAATACAAATGGTGAATGGAAGGAAATACGGTGTTTGCTGTACCCATCTTTCAATGTTTTTTGTAGTTTTACAATGTGAAAAAAAAAGGTGGAGAAAAATTTTGCTGTAGAGTGGACGGGGAGGAAAGCAACCAGCAGTTTCTAGCAACTGGGCGGAAGACACCGCGTTTGGCGTCTGTGCCGTCGGGTTTGCACGCCGCTGCTGGTGCCCTGGTGCTGCCGGTCTCAGCCCAGTGACGCCACGGACCCCGCCCGCCCCGGCAGATTCCCGCGGGCCTTTCCACCAATATGACTGAAAGCAGAAACTGTGCAAGTGAACTGCGACCGTCACCCCAAATTTCAGTAGCCAAGACGATACCAGAGACCTCAGAACCTAAGCCAAATTGTTTATCTCAATTCAACACCCTCAATATTTTTACTTCCAAACATATTGGACTAACACACTAACACTGAATTTGAATAGGTGATGTGAAACCTTGAATGATATTTGCATACATAAAATAGCATTTAGCATTCCTAATCCGTTCACAAATCCATCTTTATGCTGAATACTGCACTGGCATTTTTCCCCCAATTATGTTTATTGAGGTAAAACTGGTTTACATCATTGTATCTGCTTTGGGGCTGTAGGTTCAAACCTCTACAGATACATGTTTTCCATGTCCCCCACCACTGCTCCGATAACCCTCCATGTTCTCTTGGACCCCTCCTTCCCCTCTCCCCATCAATCCATCCCTCTGGTCAGTCAGCTGCCAGGGTTTGTTACTGGTTTGGTTCTGTCTGCCCTTTGTTTTGTGCCTCTGTATCCCACATCCTAGTGACAGCACTGGGTGTTTTCAACTAGCATGACCTTCTCCAGTGTCATCCATGCCGCTGCAGTGACATTCGTATCGCTTCCTGTGGAAAACAATATCCCAGTCTAATTTTTTCAGGGAATTACCTATAAAACAGAGAAATGTCTAGGAAAGCCAGATGTCTTCTCGCCGGAATATCTTTGGTTTTACATACCATCTTTGAAGATTTGCTTTCAAATATTCCATGTAAAATAGGCTTCAACAAATTTTACTTAGAGAGGAAGTTTACTTTTGCCTTATTTGGTCCCACACTGAGCTCCCTGGATATCTTTTGCATCACTAAAGTAGAAAGCTGATTTTGGATATGTGTCCCTCCCACCTGAATTGTAAGCACCTTAAGGCTAGAAATGAAAACTTTCGTCACACGTAAGATGTTCGGCATAGATTTGTCTTTTGAGAATCGACAAAGCAGTTTGTGGTTTAAAGCATATGGGAGATATTGCAATAGGCTTAGAGTTAATGTTATATAAATCCCTCAGAATTCCTGGACCATCATCTGCCATGTCCCTATAAAAGGATGGGAAGAAATTGTGCCTTATGTATCTCGCCATTTCTATGTATCAAGCCATATGAAATGGGATGTCTGTGCTGAGTGGAGACCACATTTAGAAACACTTAATTTAAAAGAAAGCTTAAAGGTCATCAAGCATGATTACATTTTGTTCAACACTATGAAATGCAGTCAAGTGTAAATGATTATCCAGCAAATTATGAATGATTCATTCTCTGCAGATTTTTCATTAGAAGGTAACGTCTCCTTTCCCTTAAAGTCAACATTATGATCCAGGATGCCATTTATTAGAATTTATGCTATTAAACAAGATATGAAAGGAGAGTCATCCTAAACGTCTCACATCAGCTAAATTACTCTCCACTTAAAAAGGATCACACACAGTGGCCGTGAGGGGAGGCGGTGCGAATGCGGACAACAGGAGAGACAGAGGGAGGGAGGGAGGGAGGGAGGGAGGGGGGAGGAGAGAGAGAGAGATGCATTTTCATCACCGTTCTTTGATTATGACAGAAAGTCAATTATCTTCACTCCCTCCCTTCCTTCCATCCTTTCTTTCCTCCCTCTCTCTTTCCTTCCTTCCTTCCTTCCTTCCTTCTTTCTTCCTTCCTTCCTTCCTTCCTTCCTTCCCTCCCTCCCTCCCTCCCTCCTTCCTCCCTCCCTTCCTCCCTCCCTGCCTTCTCTCCTTCCTTCCTTCTGGTATTGGTCTCTAAAATAGTCCATGATTGGTAACCAACATGTTATTCATTAAAAAGAATTCAAATGAGATTTTGGGGTATTTCCACATGTTAGCTGAGACGGGCTTTGAAGGAAAGACACCCAGGGGGTTTGTGACAATGTGTGTCCAGAGTAGGGGCGTTGAAAGGTCAGAGGATCACAAAAACACCTGGAAACATCAGCTGGCAAGAGGCCCAGGAGGCCACGATGGCTTTGGAACGAGAGGAAAGTGAACTCCGAAGCAGAGCTCGCCCAGTGTCCAGCTGGAACTGCGGCACCGGGCTAGGACCAAAAGCCCTGGGGTATTAGGTGCGCCAGCAGAATTAGCAAGGGAGGCTTAGCAGAGCAATACTCTGGCTGTTTTGGAGTCTGAAAGATACACCCTCTCTACAGCCTCATTTTGCCACTGAGAATTAAGAGATTGTTTCACTTCCTGTCCCCCCAAAAGCTGCTTCACAATGTGTGTAAGCACCGGTCTCTTACACATCAGAAGAGAGAAGCAGGGGTTCAGAAAAATAAGGAGCTGTCCACACACGTGGGTTTTGGCAAACTGCATGACGGAGCCACGAGCTGGGTGGGGCTAGAGACACACAAACCCGGGAAACAGAGGCCGCCCTGGAGTATTTCAGTTCCCTCCACTTAGCAGGCTTCGATCTCGCCTCAGGAGTATAATTGGATGACTAGGCCAGGCCGAACAAGGGCGCAGGCCGAATAAGGACCTAGCCGTATGTGATCTCCTGTTTACTGAATCTGTGGAGAAGTTCCCCACGGACTAGCTGACCACAGAGGGGCCCTGCCCAGGTGCCAGGCCTCAGCAGTGGGAGCGCATGTGGTTTCCTAGACGGACCCGCTTCTGCTTGGCGATCTGGCACAAAGCAGATTTCTAGGAAAGGGCGTGAGCTGATGACGAAGGGGCATGTGAGGACAGGAGGAGGCGACAGCCCTTGCCTCCCCAGCTCTCCCTTCAGGAGAACACCTTCAGCTCTCACAACTCTTCCTGTGTGTGTGTGGGGCGGGGCGGCGGCTCATCTCCGTTCCCCCGCGCCTGAGACTGACGCCCGCGCGCTGAGTGCCCAGGGCTGCAGACACGAAGCAGACAGCCCTTGCCAGGTGCCCGGGGTGAGGCGGGCAGGCGAGCCCCGGAGGAGGCGCAGCGCTCACCCGCATGTCCGCGGTGCACAGCGGGAGGGAGCGCGGGCTGGGGGAGCCGCGGGGGGTGCAGGCAGCGTGGGGTTGAAATGTGGGCGATGCAGGAAGATGAGGCTACATGGCGCAGTGAAGAGCAAAGAAAACAAGCCCAGGCACGGCACCGAGTTGTGCACCCGCCGGAAGGCCCGGGAGGACCGGAGCACCCGCGCAGCGCCCACGCGAGGCCCGAGCGGCGAGGGGCGAGCAGGCGCCCAGCAGCAGACCTCAGCAACGCGTGCAGGGCCGCTTACGAGGAGCACACAGACGCACACCGCGGAGGGAAGGCGGCTGCGGTCCACGACGACAGAAGGCGCAGGCCGCATCGTAAACACCACGCAGGCGATGGACATCTTTTTTTTTTTCTTAAGTAAAAAAGAGGAAGAAAGGCGGAGCTTCGAATGCCCAGTCGTTCATGACTGTAAATCTCTGTTCCGCCTGGGCATGGTTTCGCATCAGGCAGTTGGAGAGAAGGTGCGCTCCAGGGTGAAGTGCGCAGACTCTGCTGGCCGGGGGTCCACGCGCCACAGACCCGCTCGCCGCGCCCCTCCCCTGCTGGGGCTGATGGGTGTCAGTGACCGGGAGGAAGGCCCTGGAGGGCCGGGGCCAAGGTCCCCAGGGACCCCCGCCCCACCCCAGCACGGGTCTGCAGGTCATGGGGGTCTTCCTGACGCCCCGCGCATGGCGGCTTGTTCTGGGCACGCGGCTGGGGTCTGCCTGCAGGGCCTGAGGGCTGAACCCCAACACGGCCGCGCCCTGCATATGCCCCGCTGCCCTGCGGACACAGAGCCGCCCCGAGGCCCCGGGTGAAGGGCGTCCCCGCGGGCAGACGCCCAAGTGGGGCGACTCACCCGCCGTTAGCCGTGCTGGCGAGGACGTTTTCAGCTTTGGCATAAAAAATGGAAACCAAATGTCCTTTCGACCCGCCCATGAACACACCACGCGTCACCTCCTGGATGACCCCACTGCGCGGGAACAGACGCGGCCCAGGATGGCGCCGCGCGAGGTTAGACGCGGCCCCTCATTTTCACTGCTAATTCCATACACTGTGCTCACTTCGTCTTTATAGACAGCTGGCAGCTGCGAGTGACGCGGTGGCTCTTAGGTAAATGCCACGTAAAGGCCGCGAGCCCAGGGTCCTCGCCCGGAATGACGGATGCGGAATCACCCACCAGCAGCCGCGCGCAGGTCACACGCGCCCTTTCAAAGCCATAAACCTGACGCGCCCAAAAGGGCACTTAATTCTTGCCGTCACGGATGACACAATCAGGGCATTAACTAAAATAAATAAAGGCCTGAGGTGATCTCAGGGCTCCGCTGGCCCTGGAGTCTCCGCGTTCTCCGACACCCCAACACTCCTTGTCGGCGCTGGCCGAGCACCCCAGGGCCGCTCTGGTGATCAAGGGCTTGAGTCCATCCACAGCCCCACCGGCCTGGGTGCTCAGGGGCTGGGTGAGAAGTGCCTGTCTGGGCTGTAAAATGAGCAAGGGGACATGATCCCGTGAAGAAGACAGTCCTGGCAGGAGTGAGGGTGGACCCCACTTCAGGGCAGGCGATGTGGGGAGCAGTTGCCTCTGCGAAGTCGCTGTGTGGGTGCTGTAGGCCCCCCAGGCCCCCTTGTTGTGGGGATATTGTCTTGGCGCCCAGAGTTGCTGCTGGTCAGGCTAAAACGTAGTCAGGCAGGGGCCTCTCACCAGGACAAAGTCTTGGTCTGAGGGTGTCTGCTGAGAACAGCAGGGGACATGATGGCCGCATCAGCATGGCCAGCTGGCCCCCTGGACGGGAAGTTAGGTGAGAACAAGGACTAGACACGGGGTGTTTGGATGAGGAGCCCCGATTCCCCACCCCCAGCTTGTGCCAGGTGATTATGCACCCCCAGTCCACGTCCCCACCACGCCCCTTCCTCCACAGACTTGCCCCCTCCCTCAGTCTGACCCCTTCTAATAAAAGCGTGAGGCTGGGCCGGGAGGCCTGGATCCCCGAAGACGCGGGCCCTCTGGGTCTCCCTCTCCTGTCTCCTTCACCCCGCGCCTCTGCCAACGCCGCCGCCCCGAGGCTATCGGGGCCCAGGGAATCGCTGCCTCGGGCCCCCCTGGAAGGAAGGGACGCCTGGATCGCGCGGAGAAGACCGGGCGGCACCGCCCACGCGGAGCGGCCGTGACGGGACGGGGCACTGGCACAGTCCGCGAGCCCTGCAGTCCCCGGGCCTGGGAGGGCCACGAGGGCGTGGCCACGCTCGCGGCTGCGGGCTGGGGGGCTCTCAGCTCCGCGCCACTTTCTCCCCACTCCGGACACCCTCTCCAGTCTGCGCTCCCTCTGCTGTTGAACTCGGGAGGCGACTCTCCAAGCTGCCCTTCCTAGACGCCTTCAAGAGCCGGGTGTGCAAAAGTCCTGCAACGGGAAGCCTCTGGGGGGCTGAATGCCGGGGCCGGGAGGAGTGGGGGCCCCTCATGCCGTCTGCCCGCTCGCCGCCCGCGCCGTCACAGGGACAGAAGCTCCCGAGCGATTTCCGGTCACCGAGGCAGCTCTGGTCTCAGATCCCGGTTCTTGGGGCGCTCCCGGGACCCTTGATCTCCCCTGGGAAGAGCGGAGCGGTGCATAGGCGGTAGAGCCGTGCATCGGGGAGTTTGAGGTAATGGTTCCCCGACGCAGGGATTTTAGAGCGCCCACTAAAAATTCCATTATTGCTCATGTAGAATAGGGCGGTTTGGGCAGTACAAAGCAGCGGGCTGTCGTTCCTTTCAGTGTCTGTCGCCGACAAGCCCGGCCTGACCCCCACCCCCCTCCTGCGCGCCGGACCCCGCGAACCTCCACATCCTGGTCACCTGAGGGAAGAGGTGAATGCACTGAGGCAGGCGAGCTAGGATGGTTAGGTCACAGGCACGTTTTTGTAAAAATGCTTCCGGGAATATAAACCATCTTTCTGACAGTATTTCCATAGAGTTTTTTCACTGCAGAATTAAATACATATTTTTAGCAAAAGAACGCATGTTTCCTGTAAAGGCGAAATGGCCCTCTCTGAAGTGGGGGTGACGCAGCTGCCATCGTCACACTGCCCCACAGCGGAGCGCCGTGTGGCTGTGACAGCACCAGCGCCTTCTGGGTTAAATTCTCATTCTCGGGTAGATTTGCTTGTAGCTTGTCCACAAAATTACAGAAAATGATGATGAAAGATGTGGCTCATTTATTCTGATCAAACCATGTGCAATTACAAAACAAGACCAAGATGACATTGTGATAATTGACTATTCAACAACATAATCTACACCCAACCACACTAATAGAACCAGCGCCTTTAAAATTTTAATATTCCACAAGAATTTCTCAGTGCTCTGACCCTCGAGGTACATCCTAATTTCTTGCCTCCTACATTCTGACTCATGCAATATTAATATCCAAACAAACCAAAGGGGGGGATCCTGTTAGGTGATTACGGCAGCATCGACTCTCAACAGCTCGCTTGTGTCTGTGGAGCTCTTGCTCTTTCCAGACACCAGACGAGGCTGTGCAGATTCGGTGTCGAGAGCAGGCCAGAGGCTGCTCCGGGGGCGGCGACGACCTGTTAGAATAAAGGGCACCCGGCCGAGGAAGTCCAGCATCACTGACACACCTGGAGCCGGTGCCGATGATTCCACAGACGTAGGGAGTCCCAGAGCGATGTAAAGTCGACAAGTCTCCCCCTCCGAGGTTTTCCTGTCATTCTGAGCAGCTTTAATTTACCTGTAAGTGCCAACCACTTTTAATTCTTCACCCTCTGCTCCTATTCCACACTGAGTTAAAACTTGAATTTCTCTGGGTCAATCTGGATTTGTTACAGGGCGGCCCCGATATAAATGGGGTGCCTGTCTGTGGGTTCTTACCCGTGTGCTTAACAGGGACTTAATAGGACTCAACTGCAGACACAAACAATAAAATTAATAAAAGGGTTTATTTACAAAAAGGGAAGGGAGAAAAATAAAGAATAAGTTGGTGACCGCGTCCTACCAGTTCCGCTGAGCTGGAATCTTAACGGCCCACTCAAAAAAAACCTGGCGACCCACAACCATGAGCAATCGCCCCCCTCCAAGCTCACAGGTCTGGTATTTAAATCCCCAAACCATTGCTTAACTCCACCCTCAGTCCTCAGCATCCTCCCTTGGGTGATGATGACACTCTGGGATTCGTAGTCCTTGGTGTCTTGGATCTCTCTGGCTTGAGGTGGGGGTGGGGTCCTGGGACACTCCCCTTTCCTGAAAACCACCCTCTGACAGATTCATCTTTCTTCTGTGTCCCAAACTCTATTCAGCTGCCAGCCTTCTCTCGCAACCCAATTCATCTCTCTAGTTTGTTCTAAAAAAAAATGGGCATCCTCTGATCTAATAGCTTCCCCACATTACATTTCAGACTGTCTTGTTCAACGAACACTTCGCACAAACTCAGTTAAATGGAGACTTGTTCTGAACCGCACTTTGACAACACATATTTAATATCTAAAATCGAGCCCAGATTTTATTTGCATCCCTGTTGATGTCGTGCTCAATTAGAAGCTCCCAGTCCTTTTTCTTTTTTCATTACCCATTTGTAAGGCCACTAAAATAGATACTTGTTTGAAGCTTCGGGGATTTCGAGACAGGCATTGAAATAACTGTCAGATGGCATCAGTGCACTCTGCAGCAAAGTCAGCTTCACTGTGTTCACGCTCAGTTGCAAACACGGGGTGTGCTGCACCCCGGCCACCTGCCTGGTGTCATCCACGCCAAGGGGCGCCGCTCACCGTCACCCATGAGAAGCCTGGTACCCAAAAGGTGTCCCTCCACCAACTCACCCACCACCTTCAACCAGGACCCACAGGATGCCTGCCTAGCGAAGAGGTGAAAGTGGTGGGTGAGCTGGTGGAGGGGCACCTTTTGGGTATGTTCACTGCGGCACCGTTCACAATAGCAAAGGCATGGAAGCAACCCAGATGTCCAAAAATAGATGATTGGATCAAGAAGATGTGGTCCATACACACAATGGAATACTAGTCAGCATTCAAAGAAGACAAACACATGCAATTTGCAGCGACATGGATGGAATTAGAGGGGATCATACTCAGCGAAACAAGCCAGAAAGAAAGAGAAAAATACCAAATGGTTTCACTTATA
>PVIJ01000529.1:53930-157558 GCA_004024925.1 Scalopus aquaticus | reverse complement strand
AAAATGCAAAGCAGGGGAAACTTAAAGACCCCACACTCCCAGACACCTGTAGGCATAACAAAATCCCGCTCCTGCCTCCTTAGCGGGCTGCCCAGGAGCAGCGAAGACGTGAGGCGCGCAGCGAGGTTTCCCTACTGAGGAGCGCAGGCGGGGCTGCGGAACGCGCGGAGCTGAGAGGCCCCGGAGCTGAGAGGCCCCGGGCAGTCCTCAGGCAGGGGAGCATCGAAGCGACAGCTGCGTTGCTGGTGGGGAGTTATGTAGAACCCGACGCGATTCAGAACTTCGAGGGTGACTACAATGCCCATCCGGTGGCTAAATCATCGCATTTGCAAAATATTTCACTGCTGCAATGTTAAGAAAATTGGTTCTTTCAGCCCCGTAGACACACACGGCTGCCATGGCCCCTGGTGTGTCTCTCCTCGTGTTCTCGTGATCAACTGGAATGCCGCCTGTGACCCCACGGCAGGTGTCCCCTCCTCCTGGGGTTCCAGCTGGCGCAGAGAGGGCGAGTTCCCTGGGGCGCTGCATTTCTGACTGCTCCACGCTCCCTTCTGCATGCGACGCCATCGCTCCACCCGGGCTGCACCTCCTGCTGGGAAGTCTCCGTGAAATGAAATGTCTCATCTTCGGTGAGACCTGCATCTGCCCAGCCCCTTCAATGCTCTTGCTTTGAACCTTCCACCCCGGGCTTCAGTGTAGCTCTTGCCCGCTCTGTTGCTTGCTCTGGTCCTGCAGACATCTGGGCCCCAAGAGGCAAGGGCTCCTCCTTCAATCGCAGGAGAAGGGCCAGCACCTTCCACAACGCCCAGCACACGGGAGGGCATCTATGTTGGACCAGTAAATAAAAATAGGAAGTGACGGTAATGAGTCATCAGAGTACCTCATGGAAATGGTTCTATTAGCAGTTCCGCTTCTGTGTGTTTTCAGGAGCCCGTGCAGCCTGGAAAGCTGCTGTTCTTGACGACTCTCACTGTGCCAAGGCTCTGCAAGTTCATGGTGTGAGAACACACCCTAGATTACAGCGAAGGGAAATGGGAGCGCCCAGGGGAGAAGCCAAGCAGCGGCCCCTGTAAGCCACAGCGCCAGCTGACTCTGCAGTCCACACCTCAGTGGCTTGAGGGCAGGTGACGTGTTACCTTTCCAGCCATGCACTCCTGCTAGAGGGATCCTATGAGAAAAGTTGTTTTGAGACAACTTTTAATAGACCATTGCAGTCTGTTTCAAATAGACTCCAATTAACTTAGAGGGTAAATGGATTTTTTTAAGATTTATTTTATTTTTGCAGACAAGCTGGGGTGCCAGCCAGAGGTGTGAGGCAGTGAGAGGGTTCACCAGAGACAGAGTGGGGAGCGGAACAGGCAGATGGACCGAAATACGCTGCTGAGGGGAGCAGCGGGCGCGGCAGGAGTAGTCTGCTGAGCCATGTGGGCTTCTCCCCTGCCGGGTATCGAACTTGCATCACAGCCACCGACAGCTCCACAGCACTGCGCTAACCTGCTGCGCCACCAGGGAGGCCCAGTAAATGGGTGTTTTAAAATGCATGCTCAACTAGTATTTGACTTTCCCAGAATCCTCTGAAGAGTAGCCTCCATAGTGACTGCTCGAAGATGTTCACAAAACTAATGACTGTGAAAACAGGCTACACAGTCTCAAAAGCAGCACTGTTGGGTTATGTATTATCAGAATTTACTTGGGAGCTTTAGAGCACCATCACCATCATTACAGGTTTATAAAATGTGCTCTAATTTTATTTATCATTTATAACACTTTGTTGAAATCTCTAACCTTTTTGGACTTATTGCAGAAAGTAATCTGATCACAGTTCATCTTAACTAACTAAAGATTCAAACTCAAATGAGTGTTTGCGACTGGTACTAAAATATATTTGCTAAAGTATTACACACTTAACATTTTATATCACTAACATATATATCACAGAACTGAAAAAGCCAGAGGAATAGAGAAGTATGCATTAAATTAGTGCTCAAGATTTTTCTCTATCAATGTATATTCCACAGTTGTCACCCAGAGAAAATGGTCAGTATAACTCGGATGCTGAAGGAGATAAACTTAGGGTGTTTGCAGACACACCAAGCAGAACAGTAAGTGAAAAGGCCATTTCACTAGAGGACACAGCCCTCTGATGTTACGCTAAATATAAAGATGCTGATTTTATCTTAAAATATCTAATAGTTTAATATCAAACTTTTCCTGGTGTGAAAACTGATTCAGAGGATAGAATCAGCTCTATTCTGATTGTTGTGATTGTTTTAAATTACACATAAAAGGGACTCCTGCTCAAATTACAGAGTGAAAACAACATGCAGAACTATTCCCATGACATTTGGGGGTGCGTTCCTCTGTGCATTACAATGCAGATAGATCAGATAGATTATGAAGCTCAAAAGAAACATGAGAGGACACAATGGCGTCTAATTAAAGGAAGGAAAAATTGGCCCTCTCAGCTTCAGAGGTTTCAAAATTGAGAAGTGCTCACTTTCCGATTACTTTGGAAAATATAATTAGGTGACAACGAATGGACTACAACGAGGCTCCACAACGAGCTCCCCCTTACCCCATGGCTGCACCCCACACTAGAGGGGGTGACCCCACACTGCAGGGGGCTCACACGCCCCAGCCCCCCTCCCTGCTCTCCCGCCACACTGACTCCCAAACACAGTCCCTCTCACCTCAAAACAAAGCTTCTGTCTCACTCATGTTCAGTAAGTACAAATATCTTTTTTCAGTCAAAGTGAAGAGAAGCGCTCGATCTCAAGAAGCGGGAATCTCCAGGAGAAGATTCAGCATCGTCACGGGGACAAAAGGCCCCCCAGATCTCGCCAGAGGCCACAGCGCTGTCCTGACTGACGCAGAGCCTGTGCTCCCTGGGACCGGTGTTGTTCCAGGGGGCGGAGCCGGCGCCGGGTGCCTGGAAGAGCCTCCTGGCCTGGGGGAGGGATCGTGACCGCGCGGGGAGCAGACGCTGTCGCGGCTCGGCCGTGATGACCAAGCAGCGGCCACAGGCCACGTGACAGACCCGAGAGGGTGCAGACTGCAGACTTCAGACTAGCAGGGCCCAAGTCGCTCGGCACCGGACTCACGGAGCACTGGCTGGGAGACTGGGCCGCTCTCTGCTCCTCCTCACCCGAGTGGAGGATGACAGTCCTCCGGCACCAAGCTTTATGAAGGGTTGTGGACAAAGGTCTCTCCGGGCGTAGTAGGGAGCAGAGCCTCTTCCCTCAGACCACAGCATGGTGAGGGCGGTGAGGCTGCAACGGTCATTACTGTTAGGTGACTTTCATCACAGCCCCAAGTGTGCCTTCACCTTGGGGGACTTGGTTAAAACATCCTTCCTGAAAATGGTATTCTCTTCACAACATTTTCCATCTCCGAACCCACCCCTCCCTTAAGAGCGCAGTTTTGGGGTGCTATTCACCGCGAGGCAGGGCGGCACGTGGCTACACATATTGCCTTGAAATACGGGGGCCTGCAGATCAGCTCCCCGGGCTCCGCTCTGTCGCCCTTTCTGGGGAGCACAGCAGAACCTGGGCACTGAACCCGGGGCGCATAAGGGACAACACACCATCATCGCGGCAAACTGGAGCCAGAGGGGCAGGTCTCAGACGAGAAGGGGGTGGTTTTGCAGCACGTAACACCCCAAATACCAGCCAGCACCCACAGGAAAGCAGTAAGGGCAAGCGGATTCGCAGTATAAATGTGCTCTCCTGCACACTGTTTCATAGCAAAACATTTCCAGGTTCCTCTGAAAATGTGGCAAAAGATAAAAAGCAACATTTATTATCTCAGTTTATATTAGGAACTCAATTTCCCTGAGGACGGCTGTAGCGGAGCCCTGGCTGTGGGACTGAATTAACAAAGCTTTTTGGGCAACAGTTGAAATAAGATCCAAGAATGAAATAATGTGTCGATAAATCTTTCTCCGTGTTTGGGAATGCTGCAATCCCTTGAGCTACTTTCCTGGTACCTGGAGGGAAAAAATGATTAGTTTAATTTTAAAAAGCCAGTAGGTGCAAATGTATGCGGTGACATTGACATAAGATTTAAATTTTTTTACGAGTTATTTAGTATATTTTAAACATGAAACTATCAAGAGATTTTTTTTGTTACTAATCTCTTAATGAAGAAGGGTGATTTAAGAGCTCTATTAATCTGTCCATTTGTTCAACAAATCTTTGGGAAGAACCTGTTCTCGGCAGCGCCTGCGGAGAGGCCGGCGGGAGGCTGAGGCCAGGCCCAGCCACGTGGGGAGCCCCTGGGCGGGGAGCACACCACGTCTCTGCGGGTGGTGCGCGGACCCCGCGCTGCGCCGGCTGTGGGGTGAAGACGCACCTGCGGCGGTGGGCTCTGCGCTGAGCCTCGAGGGCCAGGGCGGGGACAGGGCGGAGAGAAGAGCGCCCCGCTTCCTTCCTAGGAACCCATGCTTCTGGAGTTGCCCGGCTTTGCCGAGAGGTGGCTGGAGGGAAACGCGAGAAGGCTGAGAAGCGGGAGTCAGCAGCGGACCCCGCGGGGCCATGAAGACCCGACTCGGTGGGGGAAGAGGCGGAGCCGGCCAGTGCCCCGCCCCCAGGGCAGCAGGGCAGAGACCCCTCCCCCCCATCTGTGCACCTCACGGCCCGGTGTGGGCCCAGGCCCCTCTGCAGCTTGGTAAGTAAGAATCTGATGAATTCGCCTCCGAGATAAGGTAGCTCTGACGGCCACCGTGGTAGGCGCAGTCTTTCCCTAATGATCTCCGAGATCATTACACACACACATCCCACACAGACGATACACACCACACAGCCACACACACCACACCACACACTCCACACACACCACAGACATCACACCGCACACACCACACCATGCACACACGATTATTTATTTATATGTTACTATAAAGAGGTACATGTAATATATGTAAGTATGAAGATGTTGCTTTAGCCTGGGGGTTACGTGAAGTGTGCGAGTTATCGGGCTGAAGGTCCAGCTGGGGGGACGGGGAGGACACGAGGGGCTTGGTGAGGGCGGGGTGGTAAGGACAGGGCAGACCCGAGCCAGGTGTGCGTCCTCGGCTCCTGAGCTGCACCTGCTCGCGGCCTCGCCGGGGAAGGGCAGCTGGGGCTGGGCTGCACCGTCCGTACTGCCGACACTCTCTCTGCACAGGGAGCGGATGAGACCCGGGGCGGGGGAGAGCCAGGGTGCAGTCACCCACACAGAGTGTCAAAGCCACCGCTGGACGACGTCACTGAGCAGTGGACGCGACAGAGAAGAGCGCTGAGCTGGCTCTCGGAGCTCAGTTCTAAGAAGGGTCGGCAGGCAGGGGCCCCTGAGGAGCAGCCGCCCTGAGGAAGGGGGACCGGAAGACTCTGGTGTCCCCCAGTCACTGAGGAAAACCCATGGCCATGGTGCTGGGGACATGAGGCCCTTTGGAGGCCCCGAGGGCACGGCAGGAGCGAAAGGCTGATTGGGACGGTGGGTGAGGAAGGAGGATGGTGGCTGTGGACACTTTCTGTGGCGCTTTAGTCTTCTAGGGAGGTGTGGCCTTGGGTGATGCTGGTCAGTGTGAAGATTCATCACGGGATATTCAAAACTAGAACACAGTAGGACCTCTCACGACAAGCTTGTGAGGTCCCGGGAGCAACCCAGTACACGGTGTCCTATTACATACTGCCCAGAGCCTAGACGGCCGCCGGTCTCACTGTTTCACATGGGAAATGAATGTGTAAGGCAGGCAGGCCTGTCCACCCCAGCGTGGCGCCTGCTGTTGGGAAGCTGTTGCAGCTCCCCGGGGCTCCAGGAAGAAATTCAGCCCAGCCCTGGAAATGTGTATACACCCTGCCCACAAGGTCACTTTTACCTCATGTCTAAATAAGGCAACAGTAGACTCAAAACAGCACAGAGAGTGCCAGAATCCGGATGAAGGGCAAAGTCTTCCAAACCCCTTATTCGTTCAAACCTCGTCTTTTGTTTGTTTGTATTGTCGCTTGCAGGTGGGAGGGAGTGTCCAGTGCCGGCCAGATCCATGGCTGGACACCGCAGAGCCAGGGAGGGGACCAGGAGAAGTTTCAGGAAAAAGAGAAGGGAATAGCTGGGCCCAGACACCTCAAGGACGTGGGATTTATTTAACGAGGATGTCTGAGTAGGAATAAATGAAGGCAGAAGGAAGATGAAAAATCTCGGATGATCGCGTTAAAGGCTTTGAAGCAGAGAGTGAGGATTTGGGCTTGCTTCTTCATAGAGTGAAGCGACTCTGAGATCAAAGCCGTAGGTGAAAGGAGACGTTGACAGCAGCATTGAGGATTGATTGGAAGAGGGTTTTGATGGAGGCAGGGAGAGCCGAAAAGAAAGAGGGGATGTCAGCGCTTCTCCTGAAAGTAATTACAATAATGACCCTGGCTAGTACTGCTCCAAGTAGAGATTAGAGTCCATTAGCACAACAGAGCTATTTTTACACAGAAAGTTTCGAAGTTTTAGTAAAAAATGTTCCTACTGAAACTATGACAATTCAATTATTGCTGCTACTTACAATAAAATATGCAGATGCGATTAGGATGAAAATCTCCTGCTGCAGCATAGTCACAGCACTCTGCCTGGCCCTGGCAGGTCCGCAGCACCACAGTTAGCCAGAGAAAACTCCATTAACTTCATGAAGTTAACCATGGCTTTTGGAACACAAACATCTGTTAATGAAATGTGCCAAAAGAGTTTTTACTTTTATTCTAAATGAGTTGCCTTCACGAAAATTTAAAGAAACTCAGCTAGGACCTGAGAAATCAAACAACAGCAAATTAGATCTTAGCTATTAAGGGGCTGGAAAAGACACTTCTTCATCTATTAAAATGAAATGTATTTATGCCCACAGCCTGACTTTTACAACAGAAACAACAACAATAAAAAACCCTCTTTGGGGCCTCCCTGGGGGCACAGGGGTTAAGTCTCAGCACTATGATGCTATCCGCAGCCACGGCACGAGTTCGATCCCCGGCCAGGGAGCTTCCCACATTGGCACAGCAGACCCCTCCTGCCTCCCCTCAGCAGTGTACTTGAATGGATCCGCCTGTTCTGCTCCCCACTCTGGTGAATCCTCTCACCCCCCCGCACCACTTGCCTACACCCCAGTTCTTGTATCACTAAGTAAATAAATATTTAAAATAAAAAAAAAAACTTTGCAGTAATTGAGACTCAAAATGTTAAAAAAAACCAAAAACTTGGAAACTTTCCTTGACCGAGTCTGCTGTGAAGCTGCAGTCTCAGTCTCTCTCTCTCTCTCTCTCTCCCCTGGACTCCTGTCCTCAGGCCAATGGCCGGAGTACAGGTGACCCGCATCTGCGAGGGAGCGGACATCTCCACTGGCCGGCTAGGGAGGGAGAGACTGAAACGCGGCGGCAGGAAGAGGCGGCGAGCAGATCCCTTTCCTGCAGCGCCAGCTCCTCTGGTCACAAGGAAAGGGGTTCCCGGGAACCAAAGCAACTTGTTTGAGAATCAAAACAAAGCGAGGGCGGCCAAGCCCGCGCCCAGGAAGAGAACAGCTCCCCTACCCACACAGCTCAGAACCCCCACGGTGTCCCAGCCGGGTCAGATGGGCCCTCCCCGAGGCCGGCCCAGCCCCACGGGGCTGTTCACCCTCAGCCCCAAGCCCCTTGGCCCCCGCGTGTCTGTGCTTCAGGGAGAGCCATGCTCTGCCTCTGCTGTCATTTGAGTGGACTTGCCGCATCGCATTGCCTTTGAGCTCATGTGGGAAAGACTGAGATGTGACCCAGCGGAGCCGGCAAGGATAGGAAAGAAACTTTGCTGAGCAAATAGAGCCACAGTCCTGAGTGACTGTCGCTGGGGAGGCTGCCCTCTTCCAGGGCGAGTAACAGGTAACTGCCTCCCGCGTCACACATAAATGACGTGATCATGTGACATCTGTTATGACACTCGGGGATGGGAAAGTCCAGCCCAAACCACCACTTTCCCCGTGGTAGGATTCACCTGTGGATAATGCCCCCGGTTAGTTCACAATAGCCAATCACACGTCATCTAGCCACTTGGTAATACACTTTTGCGACTACTCAATACTTTTTGAATCAACCTGTGTAAGCCCTGGGCTGCTGAATTCTGCCTTGTATAAACATCACCTTATTTATTTATGTGATGCAAATATGACACTACAAAGCACTATGTTCTGGTTTCGGAGTCTCAGTTATAAGTTTAAACTTGGACTCTGGAATGTATCAGCTATGTAATTTAGGATACATTGATTAGTTGGGGTAATTAATTACCCTTCCTGAGCGTAAGGAAGGACTCTACCTCATAGGACGCTTGTGAAGATGACACAGGAGGACAGTGCTATCTCTACCATCAGCATCCTGTCCTCTTCCTTATGATCAGCTGAGTTGCTGGCTTTGGCTTTGCCCCATGGGAAAAACCCCAAGTCCTCCATATCCTCATCAGCGTAGGGAACTAACAGCGAGTTACAGAGCAAAGGCTTCCACAGAACTGTTTACAGTCTTTGCCTGGTTGTGACATCGGCAGAGCTCATGCCAGGCATCAACACAGGGACGTCAAAAGAAAGGAATTAAATCCACGGTGACTAAAATATCTACTGTGTTTGAACATATTAAAGTTGAAAAAATACATAGTTTTATTAATCAAGTGGGTGGAGGAATGGGGCAGAAGATAGATAAGGATTTCTCTATCAAGTGCTTCATTTTTATTTATTTTTAAATAAATTTTATTTATTTTTGCATAGAACTGGGGTGTAGGTCAGAGGGGTTGGGGGGTGGGGCGAAAGGATCGACCAGAAATAGCGTGGGGAGCAGAACAGGCAGACTGACTGAAGTGCACTGCTGAGGGGAGCCGCGGACGAGATAGGAGAGGTCTGCTGCACCATGAACTCAGGCAATAGTGGTGATAGTGCTGAGACTTAACCCCTAGGCCATCAGGGAGGCCTGGCTTCATTTTTAATGAGCTTTACCAAGGAATGCTTAAGCTAGAGGAATACAGTAACATGGCTGTCCAAACACAATCCTTTTCTTAAAAGCCTTCAGTTTCAAGTGAGTTACTTATTTTAGTGAACGATTTTTATTTCCCAATTAATTTGGAAACCAGACTGACAAAGCCTAAGAAAATTGTTGTGCTGCATGGGACTTGGAACCAAACCAAACCGGGCTAGAATCTCGACTTACTCTTCACCAGATCGACGAGCCTGGGAAAATGACTCGAGCACCGTCAGGGTCAGCGTCCTTAAATAATGTTAGTGTCTGCCTCAGAGAATAGTGATGACGATCACACAGCAGGCGAAGTGCCTAAAACTATGCCTGACATTTTCAATTCCCACTTGAAGGATTAACTGCTAGGTAAACTGCCCCCCACTATAAAGAACTAGAAAAGGGCTGTTTCCCGACAGTGGATCAAGGCGGTCCAGGGCTACGAACCCAGTGAGAAGGGGCACACAGATCTGGCCTAGCGCAGGATCTGAGACAATAGCACAGGGAGGGGAGGCTAAACAGAACCTCTACATGTCAGTAAATTGGAGAAACATAAATTGGAGTTCAGGGAGGCTAAGCATTTTCAGAAAAGAATGCCAGAGAGACGTGAGCAGCACAGAGAGAACTCTGAAGATGTGCAGAGAGATTACCTAGAATTATGGTTGGTTGAAGATTTCTATGAACATGCAAGGGGTGCACAATTACCTAACCCTGAATAGCTGAGGTAGCTTTGATTCCCACCAAACAGAGTAGAGAGGTCTCATAACGCCAGGGGCATCTGGCAGAGTGATTTGAAGATTCATTCCCACTGCCTTCACAGTGGAGGTAAATTATCCTGGCAGTATGGCTCTCTGATGTCCAGCAGCAAAGTCTAAAAAGGAATCCTCAAAGGACCAGGTTGATCTAAGTAACTGCTTGCTGGAAATAGGCCAACATTATTTAGGGGATCCTACAAAATCAAGCAAACATAAAATTTACAACGTATGGAATTCAGTAAAACTACCAGAACTGCAAAGAAGCTGGAGAATATGACCCATAGCCAGAGGGGGAATCAAATGTTTGTAGAGAAATTAGACACGGCAAACATAATGAAAGGAGCAGATTAGAAAGTTGAGAGCACTGAAATGTGGATAAAGTCTCCCGTGGATTATATGGAGAAGAAAAATATATTATCTTAAGTAAGTATACACTGAAGGATTAGCAACCAATTACACAATGCAGAAAAAAAAGCAGTGAACCTGAAGACAGAGCATACAGAGAAAAATGGAACAGAAATTCAGTGATGCAGACATGAGTTCACAGGAGGATAGCACAGCCACTGGCATCTGGAGTCTCAGAGGGACCCTCTCAGTGACCTAGGACACTTGACTTTGGAGGTTCCATGAAGGGGCTTGGCTTCTAGCAAGCTGGATAAGTTTGGAGGTGGTTACAAACAAGGTCTTCAGTATTTGCTGAGTGATGGCATAGTGGAAAGTCACCGGAGCGGTCCTGTCCAGGCTCCGACTCATTATGAACAGCAGAAAGTGCACACGCTGACAATGAACAGACAAGGCAAAGAGAAACTGGGCATTCTGGCCAATGCCCAGCCTTGAGGATGTCCGAAATAGAGTACTCTGCCACTGTGGCCCAAACGCACGCGCCACGGCAGTGACAACATTGGATCGGACAAGGTGTGGACAACACAAGAGTGTGCACGCTTGCTATCATTTATCGAGGGGAACCTGATAGGGTCACAAGCATGCCAGAACAGCCTGGATAAATTAAAGCCTACAAAAATTTTTAAATAAAATTTATCAGGCCTTGTTAAGAAATCAGTGATCTGTGGTCCAACACCAGAGAAATTGGAGTGGCACGTTCAGGTAAGAAGTTAAGAGCAGGTTCGTGGAGACTGAGAATCCTTAGAAGTTTGGAGGTGACAAAGGGCAACTTAGAGAAAAGGGGAGTGAGGGCTGAGACTGGGGGGGAGAGATGACCGATGCCTTCGGTCTTTCCTTGGCATGTAGAGATGGGCGCTAACCTGCTAAAAATACGTTTAAAGTATTTAAACTCAATTTGATACGATATTAAATCTGTACTCTTATTCAGCTGTATGTTGTCCCTTTAAATGCCACTTGTTTTTCTGGGGGAAGGCCAACTATTACTAAGTCCGAGTATCTCTGGCATCTCGTGGTCTTTCCCTCACATGCACGTAGCATCCCTTCATTACTACTGTTAATCCTCTGTGGAATGAAGCTGGGTTCACACACATGCTTCTTAAAGCATCTGCAAAAACAGAAAGCATCCCTTTGGTCACCAGTGGTCTGTCACCAGATGGAGGGGCGCCGAAGGCCACCTGTGGACACAGCAACAAACCGCGAGCCGAGGTCTGGGACGGAACAGGAGGGAGAGACGTGTGTCGTCGGGAGAGAGAGTCAGCAATTCCGCACAGTGGAGCCGCCAGAGGCATGGAGGGCACCCGGGGCTCTCTGTGTGCGACCCCTGACCATTGGTTTGCCTAAAACCAGATTTGGCAACATTAGGCTGTCCTCCCATTTTATTTTATTTTTTTAAATTTATTTATGCATACAAGCTGGGGTGTAGGCCAGAGGTGGGGGGGAGCGGGTGAGAAGATTCACCAGAGACAGAGTGGGGAGCAGAACAGGCAGATCCACTGAAGTCCACTGCTGAGGGGAGCAGCGGGGAGACAGGAGAGGTCTGCTGCGCCCTGTGGGAAGCTCCCTGACTGGAGATCGAACTCGTGCTGTAGTGGCTGCGGACAGCTTCATAGTGCTATGCCTTAAACCGCTGCACCACCAGGGAGGCCCCTGCCCTCCCATTTTAGCTGTGGGTGTATGTTTATAAAAGAGTAGACACGGTAGAGTAGAAATGCAAATCTGCCTCAGAAAGCTTTATGACAGTGTCAAACCATGCCCCGACCCACGCTGGAATGAGCTGAAGCATCTCCACCAAGCTCTACTGCGCAGCCTAACAGAAGGAGTACTGGGTATTTTTATTAAGCCCCATGGATCTGCCAGGATTCGGGGTAGCCAAATGTGGGCAAACCTATTCACTAGTTATAGTAAGTTAATGTCACCAATTAAAATTTATTAAAAGTGACTTCACAAGTAACTATTTTGGGAAGGACTGGGTATTTGAATGATTTAAGTCACTAAGTAATTATGCAAAAGAGCATTCCATAGGATTTGATATTAGAGTCTAAGCCTTGTCCTCGATAACAGGAATTTGAACATTCAATTTGGGATTTCATTATGATTCAGTTCTTGCACTGCAAAATTCATCACCTTCCTTTTAGTTTTCTGGTTAAAATGATAATTTCTAAGACTAAGAACCACCATTTCCCTTCTAACCTTGTGTTTTTCATGATAATTTAGGAAAAAAAAAAGAAATCGCAAAACATATTATGACAGGTAATCATTTGCAAACACACAACTCTTTCAACGGCTGCCATGTTCGGCTTCATTTTATAGCATCTGTCTTGGCAATATAAATTGTGCTTGGCTGCAGAGATGCGCGGTGCAGTACAGTGGAGAAAAAACAATCATGACAACTGAAAAATAAAGCTCTGTGTGTGTGCATGTATATATGTATATGTCTGTATTTCTGGTTCAGAATAGGAAACTCTGCTTTACAGCTTTCTTTCAAAGGGGAATGGTGTTATTTTGGTTGGCTTCTTGTCTTCTTTCACAGCAAAGCAAAGCCACCGGAAGAAAGAAACAACTGTCAACTGTCTGCCAACAAGCTCTAGCCAGCGTGACAGGATCTCCCTCATCGGCGGCACGAAATAAAGCAACTGAGTCCAGCACACGCAGATGGACTGTGTCAGTAACATTTACTATTATGCAACTTAGGTTTTTCTAAACAAAGCCTGTATTACATTGAATTTTAAAGCTGTAGCAATGGCATATTGTAGGGTTACATATGACACCATGGCTGTTCAGCATCAACTAGTCTATTCATACTTTGGTTATCATGCAACTTTTCAAAAAATATATCAGAATGTGTTAAAAGTAAGTTCTGTGTTTTTCTTTCAAAAACTAGAGCATGTACGAAACCCAAAACCTTGGAAGTTTACACGTGAACCTTCAGAATCGAATCGGATTTACTTACTGGTTCATTTTTCTGCGGGTTTTGGTAAATCAGCAAATGCCTTTCAAATACATCCAATGGGCCAGTTGCACTAAAATCTTGTGAAAGAAACAACTGACTCAACCTGTTAGATTCCCTTGAATTACTGTTCCATTAACATTCAGTTGAGCCATTTTTATTTTCAACATGTTTTATTGATTATTTTAAGATGCTGTAAAAACAAAATTTTGAAAACCATGTTTGATTCAGAGGCAATATGTGTAAATTGCCTATGACAAATCGGTATCAGTAATAGAAAAACTTGTAAAGCAGTTATATTTAAAATAAATATGGATTGCTGCGGAATGTGCTGTCTCAAAGACGCACAGTGTAGGTATGTGGGGCACAGGGCAGATCACACAGGGGTGGGTTTGCATGTGGACAGGCACAAAGATTTACTGGCAAGACCCCCTGCCCCCCCAAGATGGAAGTAGTCTTTCTCACGCGAGTCTTAAAAGTATAGCAAATCAAACTAGGCCTATTTTTGGGTTATCTGGTCTGAAAACAGCATACCTGGACATGGTGATTACCAAACCCTTTCCATAAATCCACCCCATAATTCACCCAGCAGAGCTGTTGCTTTGGCTGTTCTGACCAATTTAAACTGTCCGTTCAACCACGAGTGCACCCCTGCACGGTCACATGTATCAGCACACACCCATTAGCTACCTCAATGATTCTAATTCAAAAGGCTCAGATATGAAGCTGCAACACATTTGGAAAGTGCCATAGCAAGGAAAAAGGAGAGCAGCCAATCAGGAAACAGGCAGAGAAAGGCAAAGGTACATAAGAAGCAGGCGTCGTTCAGAAGAGCCTAGGCAAAGGCAACGGCTTTGGAGAACTGCAGGCACCACCCCGGCCTGGGCAGCACAGGAGGCCTTCTAGGTCGAGCTTCCTGAATGCCATCCCACCTCACCAGGCACTGGAGGCCTGGCCTCAGTCCAGTAAGCCACGCCCTTTGTGCCTCAGTTCTCTCCCCTGAAAGTGTAAGTTAGAACAGTTCTTCACCCTAGGCGTGAACCAGTTAACACTGTGTGTGCCGGTGCCCTTTAAATTCACCAGCCCTTGGGGCCGGCCATTTTCTGTGCCACCGCACAAATGGTAGAAGCATTCAATAAAACACACACAACTCCTGAACTACTGGATATTAAAAAAACAGTGATATCTCTCATAAAACAACTTACACTTTCACCAAAACAATGTGGAAAGCTTCTAGACTGAGTACGATCAAAGAAACAGCTCCTCATAGTTCCAAATCAATCCACCGTGGCGTGAAAAACCGGAGACTAGATGAACACGTATGAATACGTGAGCGGCCACCTGATACTGGTGACAAAAACACGTACTAATACGGGAGCGGACCACAAAGTGTTAATATTTCTAAAGGACATAGAAGCAGGCAAAGAACACTGGACTCACCATGAGTCTGTTCATGCCAAGAGCACTCTGCACTCTTGTTTTTTCTATCTCTGCAATACGTACCCCCACCAGCCCCACAAGGCAGTTAAGAGGACTATAAACAAGTGTAAGGGTGGTGTCATCCATAGTGCTGAGACAGGGTAAGCTTCTGGTAAGCATTAACAGTTATCAATACTGTTATTCTAGGGAAGAGCACAAATTAATAAGCACCTACTGTGTGACTGAAATTGTCCTGAACATTTTACATCATAGTATCCTTTTATCATCAATAGCAATCTTTTTTTTAAAGATTTATTTATTTATGCATATAAGAATTGGGGTGTAGGCCAGAGGTGTGGGGTGGTGAGAGGATTCACCAGAGACAGAGTGGGGAGCAGAACAGGCAGATCTACTGAAATACACTGCTGAGGGGAGCAGCAAGGAGACAGGAGAAGTCTGCTGTGCCCTGTGGGAAGCTCCCTGGCCGGGGATCTAACTTGTGCTGCAGTGGCTGCCGATAGCTTCATAGTGCTGAGACCTAACCCCTTGTGCCACCAGGGAGGCCCATCAACAGCAATCTTTGTGGCAGATGCCACCATCACCCCTACTGCAAAGTTCTCATCTGAGAAAAGCTCCTCGAATTGAATATAAAATTCTATGAGGGACCAAGGCAATAGGCTTAATTAACTTAGCCAGGTGATACCTGTGGACTTTTTTTTTCTCAATTAGTTCACCATTTTGCAAATGAGTTGGCCAAGGTGATCTGCCGTAGCCAGTGGTTTCAGACGCGGCCATTATTCACACAGGTAACGGTCACTGAACGCCGTACCAGAGGCTCTCACTTGTTCTCACTGACATTGTGTTTTCTTCCTTTCTTGGTGGATGATCAAATATTTGTGGTGGTAAAACGTCCACTTCCCAGCCTCCCTTGCAGCTAGAAGGAATAAGATACTAATTTCTGACCAGTGAAAGGCAAGCAAAGGTTATTTCATGTCTATGAACTTTTTAAATAGAAAGGATAAAGACAGCTAATGCCAACTCTTCACTTGCCAATTCCTCTTCCCTCTCCTTGTGTACAATATGGGCTTGACGGATGGTGCTCCAGAAAACACTGTGGACCATGGGGTGACCTTGAGAAAATAACCATGCATTAAGGGCGATGAGGCAGGGAGAAGGAGAGGGCCTGGGAACCTTGCTGTCGGCAGCGATGCCTCCCAGGTTTCACCACCTAAGACCAAACTTTGACAGAGAAGAAATTATACTTATTGTGTTTAAGTCACTGGAATTGTTGGCCTATGTTCCTAGCAGCTGAAGGCAAGTCTTGATAAAAGCAGCCATGTGAGCCAGACATCAAGGGCAGACAGGCTGTATTTGAAGAAAATAAGATACTAATAATTAAATGCAGTAAAGCATTGTGCAATAGTGTTACGCAACAAGTAGCTCTGGATGTAATGAGGGTGCCCAGGAAGAAACTGCTCATTCTCTGTGCATAGGCTTCTCACAGGGGGGTGAAGCTTGGACAGAGTCTTCACACGTAGGAAGACATTCACTCCAGCAAGGTTGGTGTGAAAGGCAGGCTGCCTTCATTCCAGGCAGAGGGAGCTTGTGGAAAAAAGGCACACGGAGGCAGGTGCAACTTCAGAGCCTTCTGAAGCAAGCTGGTGTCGGTCACCAGGTTCAAGAACAGATAATCTGGTACAAAACGGATGGCATGTTTGACTGAAGAAGGCATTACAGAAACGATCTGGCTCGCTTAAGATCTACATATCCTTCTCCATTTATTTTCCTGAGTAGTGGAAGCTTTGGAGTCGGCTGTGGTGCTGCCAGCACCGCCTGTTCTCACTCGCAGGCGGCTAATCGTACTCTGAGCTTGGGCCAGGAACCCTGGGGCACACTGGGAGAGGACCCCAAAGGCAGCCTTAGAAAAGTACAGATCTCCGGTATATGAGTATTCTCTCATCATGATCAAAACAACATAAAACATGCAATGGATTTTAATAGTCATGATTTACATCTTCAAAGATTGGTGCTAAGATACCCAGAGAGTGGGCCTCCCTGGCGGTCAAGCGCTGCGCTGTGGAGCTGTCGGCACCCGCGACGCGAGTTCGATGCCTGGCTGGGGAGAGTCCCACATGGCGCAGCAGACCTCTCCTGCCTTGCCCGCTGCTCCCCTCAGCAGTGTATTTCTGATCTGCCTGTTCTGCTACCCACTCTGTCTCTGGTGAACCCTCTCGCCACCCCACACCTCTGGCCTGTACCCCAGCTTGTATGCATAAATAAAAAAAATTAAAAAAAAATCTTAAAAAAAAAATTACCAACCCTTGGGGCCGGCCATTTTCTGTGCCACCGCATGAATGGTAGAAGCATTCAAGAAAACACACACAACTCCTGAACTACTGGATATTAAAAAAACTAATATCTCTCATAAAACACCTTACACTTTCACCAAAACAATGTGTAAAGCTTCTAGACTGAGTACGATCAAAGAAATAGCTCCTAATAGTTCCATATAAATCCACCGTGGCGTGAAAAACCGGAGACTAGATGAACACGTATTAACCCTTTACACTCGAGGCTTTTTTCCCGTGGGCGAACCAGCCACTCGAGACGATTTCAGCTATATTAGGGAAGCGTTTTACAGGTACTTTGAAATCATGTTATACTCAAACAAACGTATACAAATAATGAAATTTCACCAATTTATTTATTTTTACATTGAATACAACAAAATCTGTTAAATATTACACTCTGTCATTAGTTTTTGTGTGATATCTAGTCAAACAATCCCCAAGATGCAGCCTTGGTGCGTCAGGACACGTTTCACAATGCTAAACTGAGATTAAGCTAAGCTAAGCATTGGCTAAGGATGCAGGCCGAGCCTGGTCCATGAAAGTAATTGCGATAAGAATATTTTATCACACATCGGAAATAAACATATTGACTTCCAAACCACTCGGGCGCCCTAGCTGCGCCACTTGAGTGGACACATTAAATTGCCGGGGACCATAGCAGCGCCACTGGAGTGGACGCATTACACCGCCGGGCACCGCAGCTGCGCCGCTCGAGGGCAAAGGGTTAATACGTGAGCAGCCACCTGATACTGGTGACAAAAACACGCACTAACAAGTGAGCGGACCACAAAGTGTTAAAGAATCTCATGGGGGAAACTGAGGCACATTCAAGTAACAGGTTCTTGCCAAAGGACACAGTCTTAAAAGGGCGGAATCCAGATGCCAACTCGGTTTCAATCCTCTACCTCGAAAGGCTGTTCCCTAACAAATAACGGAGACCACATAAGGGTCTCTTCCGAGAACTCCTGTGATTTCAAGTGCACTGCTGTGGAGTGGGGGAAGCGGGGACTTTCCTGCACCCCATGGTGTGTTTGTATTTTGGGGGTGGTGTTAACTAAAAATTTTAAAACATTTTTAAATGATTCACTCTTTCTCTTATTTTTTTCTTAAGTGTTATTCATATTTAGTAAAGTGCTTTATCAGTTGTGAATTGTGACTATTTTCTTTCGATCCTAAGCTCATCTTTTCATGCTTTGAGTGTTTCTTGAAGAGAAGTCATTAATTTGGATGGGGTCTCAGTTATCTAAGTTAGTGGGTTGTTCTTTTAGTGCCAACTTCATTTGACCTCAGGTCACAAGATACTCTCTCATGTTTTCTCTTTAAAGTTTTACAGTTACGGGTTTTACATTTAAGCCTATCACTCAGTTGTGTTACGTCCACTTGCATAGAATTCAAGATAGGAATCAAAGTTCTATATTTTGCATAATGGTATCCAGTTGTTCCAGCACCTGGTGTTAAATATCCTACCTAAAATAACTGCTTTCAATTAAAGCAAAGAATAGTCTCTTAAACTTTTGCATTAAAAGGTTATCACACATACATATTATAAAACAGAAACCACAGGTAAACAAAAAATAGAGAACAAAAGTTTTAACAAGCAGTGGCATTCCATTTTACTATACCTATTTCTAGTATTTCCCTTGACATAGCACATAAGCGATCAGAGATCCAGAGAGACTGAACAGCTCAGCTTGGATCAAACACCAGCTGGGAAGGGTCCCAGGCTGGGTGACAGCACAGACACATACCTGATGGCGCCATATTGCTAGCTGGAAGTGAACAACAATAGTAAGTGGATGAGCTCACCCAGATTGCTCAGATGAAAGCGATCAAAAGGACAAATCCCATCTACCTGGTCACCCGATTTAGGAACTTCTTCTTCTTCTTCTTCATCATCATCATCATCATCATCACTTCTCAATGACCAAGTCCTGCTAACTGCACATCCTTAGTATTTTCACTCCCTCCTTTTGCTTAACCTTTCTCATTGTTATGTTTGAGGTTTTCATCACTTCGAATCCAAGAGTCTCTTAAATGCCCTTCAGTCTTGAGCCCTCCTGCCCCCAGGAAGAGTTGCCAGATGAAGTGACTGCAGCTCAGCTAAGTCTGAGTTTCAGATTAGCCATCAGTACTGTTTTACTATACATTGCGTGCGCTCGACTTTACACTACATACAGTGCTTGCTTTTGAACTGAAACACCAATTTAACTGGTCACCCTGTATTATTGCTTGTTAGATCTGGCAACCCCGCTCCAAACGCTACCTCTAGGGAATCCAGAATGGCAACAAATTAATAAGTGACTGAGAAAACAGACAGATGACTATACCTTGATTTTCAGCAAGTGGCATCATGGGAAGAGTCATGGAAAATAAGCATTTGGGTAAGATCTTAAAGGTGAAATAGAACTTAACGTGATGAAGGAAGAAATACCAAAGGTGAAACCAAAATACAAACCTCCCTCCACCCCCCCCGTTAAATTCTTTTTTTTAATATATATTTTTATTGTTATTTATATCTTTTACATTTTGTATTCCCAGTTAAATTCTGTATGACGTTTCGGTTTATTGCTAAATAATGGTCAGAATAGTATTTTTGATACATTTTACTTTTTGTACGTTGCTGCTGGAATGAATGTCTTTTCCTAGGCTTTCATATTACTGGAACCAATTTTTTCTTCTTTTTTTTTTACTGAGTAAATAGCAGCCAGGCCATTTAAATACGCTCATCCTCCTGCATCTCTGCAGTAGCACTAAGGTCAGCAGAAAGTGCTTTCTGGCTTCCATAAAGTCAAATTAGCCCAGACTGAAGAGGGCCAAGGTGACCACGTTATCTTGTGAGCTTGGTTTTTAGCTCTGACGTGGCCATACTTCTATTATACGTGGCCTCCAGAGTTTGACAAATGTGCCTGACGGGCAATAAACATCGACTTTGGTGAGGGGCCCATTTGCTCCTCTTTTCAATAAGACTTCAGGCGGCAGTCAAGGGCATCTGTGGGAATAAACATGCAGGGCAGACGCAGGGAGGCACAAGCAGCACAGCACCAGCTCATCGCTCTTCGCTCCTGGAGCTTAATCAGGTGTGCAGGCTTTCTCCGAGAACGCCCATCGGTCATTTGTTTTTAATCACTAATTAGCAGAGTGATTAGAGTCAATTTCCAGGGGGAGTGTCCCTGTGGCCTTCCTGGAGAGAAGGTACTCACTCCAGCGGATGCATCAAGGAAGCTGGATTCTGACAAGGGCTCAAGAGACCTTCAAGGTGCATTCGATGGATGTAAACACAGGCTTTGGCCTGTGCTAATCTAAGCCTCAAGAGGCCCAGTGGTGGGCAGATGATGACAGCAGTTCCTGCCCGTGCTCACCCAGACCACGGCAATCCTTCCCTCGGCATGAGGACACTGTCAGGTGGTCTGGGGAAGTCTCCTTGGGGCGGACCCGTAAGTTATTTCGTGCTAAGTTACAGTGCCTTAGACTCCGTCAAGAACACTGAGACCGAGAGAACATTCTCACACAAGGACGGGTCACCTCTTTTTACCCGACACATATGCGCATCCATCGCAAGCTAGAGGCAGACTGTAAAGACAGACAAGCTGGCCGGGAGGACGGAGCCAGTCATGTAGCCCCCAAGGCCCACCGTCTCTGGGCTTGTCGCACGGTGTGCACGAGCTGTCATCAGGGGAAACTTGGATGTCCAATGGACAGTCCTTGGTCTCGGCTCCCATGCATTTATTTTGCACGATCTCACTTTTTAAATGTGTGTTCTGTTTTAGATCACAAAACCCCCACTCCGCCCTTTTGATGCTCATGGAACAAAACTGAAAATAAATGTTTACTCAAGAGTCCATTGTTTTTTCCTAAAAAGAGACAGGATGACACCACCTCTCCAAGGGCTATTTCTAATCCCTTTCTTTTGGTGATTTACACTGATGGTGCCCCCAATCCTGTCCCACCCCACAGGACACGGGCCCCTCCAACATCCAGCCGAGACAAGGGACTGGCAGTGGCGAGACCACTGGGGTCGCCATTTTGTAGCGCACGCAACAGAGTCAGTGCCCCTCGCTCTTCCGCACACACAAGTAAACACACTTCCACGACCTTGGCCAGACTTAGAGACCACCCCTATTCGGCTTTCTTGAGAAAGTCGGAAATCGCCTTTTTGAGACTGAATCAGCTTCCCACTTTAAGGGACAGCTAGCGCGGGCTGTAAGGGCACTGTGCTTTAAACCTAATTCTTAAGTCACACTCTTGATGAAATTAGGGAAAATCAAAGAGGCAGCTTGCAAGGCCCTCATTTACCCTCACGCTGAGCTCAGCCCGAGGAGGACGCACCACTAGGTGGGGATTTCATGGCATGACAGCAACAACACTGCATGCCGCCGGGCGCTGAGCCGTGAGCAGTGTGCGCGAGAATGCCAGAGCCAGAGTCGGAGAGGTGGGCCTGCAGCCACTGCCAGACACAGAAGCCGGGAAGGGCTCCCGCCAGGGTGCAGGGGCAGGGCAGGGGGCGTCGTGGTGGGGACAGTGCCAGCCCCTAACACCTTCCGGCTAAGGACCCTCAAGGTTTCTGGATCTATAAAGTCACCCAGAAAACGACTGAGCTGTCCCAAAACATGACAAGAAACAGCCAGTGTGCTGACTGCGTTTTCTCTCTGAGTTGTTCTGTTTTTTCATCCAATCAACAAGTATCCCAGTTTTTAAGCTAAGGGGTGGATGAATTAGTGGTTCGGCTCTCTGGAAACGCCGACTTCGGCGCTGACCACACCCGGAGGCCCCGCCCACGCGCTGAGGAGAGACGCTGCAGGCCGGGCCGGCCCAGGCGGCTTCACGCGGCGAACCCTCCGAGGCCCCAGGGGCTGCGCTTCCCCGCCGGGCGCCCTCTCGGCCACAGAGCACCCACAGTCATTTGAAGGACCGCTGTCTTCATTCTCCTCAGGGTCTTGAGGTCGAGGCCGGGGGTGCAGTTAGTCTGGCGCAAACGGGACCCCACAGTCTACGGAGGAGGAGAGTTCGGACATCAGGGCCAGAGCGCAGGTGCTCTTGGGGTGGGCGTGCCGGGGCGTGCTCGCAGGGCCTGCGGGGGCCGGGGGTGACCGCAGAAGGCGCCGAGGGAGACCCGGCAGGATCTGGGGGCCGGGGCTCTGGACGCGCGTCCGCAGCCGTCGGCCCACGAGGTGGCCGCACCGTCTACACTGCGAATACTCCACGTTCGGGCACCTTCGGCCTCTGCGCGGGGCGTGTGGCCAGAGCCTCTCTCCCGACACGCAGCTTCTTCGAGTGGGTGGAAGCCGGTGACTCAGGGCCAGCGCGTTCTGGCAGTACTCCTGGCACCCGACAGGCCCGCGGAGAAGCGGCGGTGTCCGTCTGGGGACGCAGCTCGTCAGCAAGCTCAGAATGTGGGGACTTTAAATCTACCCGAGGGATGGCGGCGGCGGCGGCCGGTCGCCGCGGTGACTCGCGCTGAGTCCATCACAGGCGCGAGGCGTTCCGAAGCCACTGTCGCAGTGCTTTTAAAGCGAATCCCGAGTATTTGAGCTTTTTTCTTGTGTTGCTGCTTCTCTCCTGACCTACAGGCCGCCTCGGGAGCTCGAGAGGGCAGCTTCGGCCCGGGGTGACGCTCTGCCGCCGTCCTGGCGGCTGCTCGGAGCGCCAAGGCCCCCGCAGGATGCGCCGCCGCCCCGGCCCCAAAACACGCTCCGGAGAAAAGGCGCAGAGCACGGCCGCCGCCACCGAGCCTCAGGGAGGAAGCCTAAATCTCGCCATTCTACACGGGCCCCGCCTTCACAAAGGCGCACTGACATCGAAATGACCCAAAAGACACAAAGGACGACGAACGTAGTGGCAGCTTTGCTGCCGGCCTTTTCCCAGGCCAAACGCCGCTGTTCCCAGGTGCCAGCGCCGGCGGGCAGGGTCCAGCCACGCTGGGGGCTCAAGCTTGAGGCAAACCGGTGAACAGGAAACCTGCAAGGAAAATGTCCAGTGTCCTTTATCCCCCCCCCACACACACACATCATATGGCGCTATCACTGAGCCTCCATTGATGGATGTTGGCTGGCTACTGTCAGAAATACTCAGATGCCCCCCGAGACCGAGGAGATCTCTCTGAAGTAACCAATCGGGCACGGGAGGTCCAAAGTTAGAGCAGAGAACGCGAAGGAGAGCAGGTGCGCCAGCGCCAGCCGCGAAGCGAGAACCGAAGAGGCGGCGCCAGACGAGCGCGTCCTGCAGCCCCGAGCGCGCCTGGGGAGGGCTGTGCGGTCACACCCGCGCTGAAGCGCGGGCGCTGCGCATTGTGGCCGCACAGAGGGCGACCGGGCTGGCGGGGAGCGCGTCTCCGCCTTGGCGGCCTCACACAACCAGGTGCGCCGCATTTCCCTCCCGTTCCCAAGGGCACTTTCTTATGAAATGAAATTTCATGCTCAGTCAAACTTCAGAAACATATGATCTAAGCATATGCCAGTCTCTTTCTCCATCTTTGCAGCTTCTCAATTTTCCACCTCCCAGGCCCTTGCTTAAAATAGCTCCTGGTGGAAGCAACAACGGTAGCTGAACAGTGCTTACTGCCCCTTTATCTACTCTGTAGAAATGCTTTACAGGGAAACAGGGCAACTCCAAGAAAACGCCATGAGTGACATTTTATGATGTGATTATTTTAATGCCCGATACTATTTTCAGACTCACCAAAGGATTTTCCTTTCGAAAACACGCAGTCTTCTGCAGAAACGTTCATCGTGGACAGTGACAATGAGCACAGGCTGACTGGGGTCTTGCCAGTCCCACTTTACAGAAACGAAAGGGAGAGCGAGTGTGAGGTTATTAAGATGAAGTATCTGGAGATGATACAATTTGTTTGACTTGAAAGTGATTTTTTTACCCACAGAGATGGAGCTTATTCCTACAATATCAAGAGCACGAGACAAAAATAAACCGCGCATATAGAGCTACATGGTCATTAATTTACACTGATTATTTTGATGAAATAAAAATACAAAGTTCTTCTGAAGGACATTATTTAGCAAAAAAAAAAGTTAATTGTAATGCTTTAGAAATAAGATTAATCTAGTAGGGATCCTTTATAACTCCATATTTAAGGGAGTGTGTGTAATGAGCTCCTCAGGAGCTGCCAGAGGCTAGGGTCACTTTTGACCAAGGATAAGGGTTGATTTTGAGAAGGCAGAACTGGGGAGGTTCAGAGAAAGCTCTTCCTTGGGCCCGCTGGCACCACCTGCCCCTGCCAACACCGCAAACATCGCTCACACTGAGGTCTTGTGACTTGCTTCCTCAGCTCCCCAGTCTTTCAAGTCAGGTATGTCCTCGAGTCTCCAAATTCTCCCCTCTTGGACTCCAACTTCACCTCATCCTTCTTAGACTCAGGAACCGCCATGTCCTCCTTGGTAAACTTCTCGAGGACCCTCACCGGCAACAATCTCTCCAGGTCCGCAGCCTCGTAATTTGGCATCTAATTGTTCCCTGTCATTTCTGTACTCCACGTGAGTCCTGTCAGCTCCATCCAGTGACTGACACAAAATGAACACTGACTTTAGAGATGAGATGACCAGAGACTGACAGAGCCGGCTCAGACACGTTCCCGGAACACAGGAGGCTGAGGAGCTGGTCGTCTTCCCATCTCACTCGGAAAACGCAGGCCCCACGCCACTGTCTCTGCAGACAACCCCCCCTTCTTTCTGTAGGCCCCTCTGATGTCTACCCACCCTGCCCCAAAGCCCCATGGGTCACAGGGGGGCGCTCCGTGAGCACCCAAGAAAGCTGAGAACGTCTGGGGGAAAAACAGTAGAAAATGCTTGAGGTTTTTGCTTTCTCTTTCTAAAGAATGGAAAGTTCATTTCCATCCAGCCTCCAAATCTTGAAACATGGATTTCTGAAGGGGCCATCTGTTAAGGACATTACAGAAACTGTGAGTGTATCAGAAAAATACTGAAAGCCCCAAGCTGTGGTGATGCTCCGACTGAAGGGAGAGAAGGGTGGGGCAACATGAAGGCTGCTCTAAGGAGAGAGCCTTTGCCTTGTCCTGCTCACGGGCCTTGACACCTGCTGTTTTTGTTGAACTGCCTTTGTCTTTGTCGCCTCACTACTGTTGCATTTTGATGAGTCTAAAAAATTCTTATGTGAAATATGATAGGAAAATAATTGTTTCTTATATATCAGAGCCTCCCGAGGTAGTACAATGTAGTCAAATCAAGCTCGTTTTCCTTGTAAACTCACAGGCTCTTAGGAGGGCACCCTGATTTTTGCATTATTTTTTATATTTATGGAAACTTGATATACAAACATATTTTTCCTTCCTTGATAGGTATTCTTTCATGAGAATAGCCGTTTCACAAAGCAGGGTACCAACAGGAAGGACACTAATCCACGTCTGGATTTCAGATGATGCAATCAACTTCAAAATCATTTATGCCCCTTTTAGCAACTCATCAACAAAATGACTTACACATTTTTTTCTCACAGAAAAATGACTTTCCATCAGAGAGATGAACAAAAGGTAGCATTTGTCTGGCACTGGTACCATACTCTTGATTCTTTCTTCATCTACACAGGTCTTAATCATCAAATGTCTGATATTTATCCATGCCAATGATTCATTACAAAAAGTGCCTGAACAAGTGAAAATTAATTTAAATGATCGAATAAGTCAGGGAAAAGTGAATCCTGATTGTGCTTATACAAATCTACTGTATCAAATTCAATTTAGTCTCAGAGAATTTGGTACTGTAGTTCATTTCTCTCTTGATTGCCAAGATTATAGACAGACTAATTTGAATTTCAACTTGAAAAACACCAAGTGAAATATCCTAAGTTTTATGGATGAAAAATTATAAATTCAAGGCAAAGTCTACCAAGTAGAGAAAGAACAGAACCGAATCATCTCAGGGGACCTAAGTGAGGACTGTAACCTCAATTCTGGGTACACCTGCCTTCACCCTACCGTAGGGTCACGTCTAAAGTCCTTTGCAAGAGCCACACTCTGTAATCTTGGGACTGGCTAACTGCTCTGAAACTTGCAATGAAGGCAAAAAGAAAGAAAGAAAGAGAAAAGAACTAAAGGAAACAGAAATTCAATTCAAGAAGGAACTAAAACCAAAAGGAGTTCAATGATTGTAAAGCCACTTTTCATGCGAAATGCGGAAGAACACCAGCAGTGTGGAGAGTCGGCTGAGGAAGTCAGTCTTCGTTGACTTACTTCATTTACTGCCGTTTATTTCTTCGAAACTCTTATTTCTCTCAGATACACACAGGCGGGGAAGCGCAGCAAGGAAGAGCAAAGCCAGGCACAGATAAGTCCTTTTACTTAGCTCTCATTTCACCTTTGTGCAACTAAACATTCTGAATATTTACATCCTACATACCGTATACATCTTGGTTACGCCACTACTATAAAAACAACTGATACAACACTACTGACTGACAATTAGAGGAAAAGCATTATTCAGCAGCATCTCATGAAAGAGCCCGAAAGTGACATTGCTCACAGAGACACAGCATTTTCTCTCCCTTTGCGCACACAGGCGGTCGGCAGTCCCCAGACCACACAGCCCGACTGGAAGTTTGATTTGCTGAGTTGCCCCAGGCCTCGGGCAGCCCTTGGGCGCTTGGGCTGACCAGCACCCTGGTCAGGAATGACCCTGAATGAACATCTCTGTGCATTATTCTCTGAGGGAGTCACTATTATTTCTTCACAGGAGAACTGGAAAGATTAAACTGTTGGGTTAGCAACAAATTATTGAGTTAGTTTCAGCTTTTGGATCATTTTAAATTTTTTTTGACCTGGTTGACTTAAAAAAACCTACTAGCACACGACTGGGGGCAGCATTTCCCCCGTGACCCCAGATCACCTTCCTATTCTCCTTTAAGGCCATTCTCGCGCGAACTTCCCCCAGGCCTGACCTGCACATCTCTGCACACCACGCTCCATCCCAGGAACCGCCCTGCCCCCAGAGCAGGTGGAGCTTCATTCATGCTGGTCTTTCATCTGTTCCGGCGCCGCCTGAGCGGCCCTGCCTCCTCGTGTGAGGCGCCTGGTTCCCGCACCGCAGCTCACATCCCCACTAAGGGCAGTGATGCGTCATGCGGTTCCTGCCTCAGAGGGAGCAAACCCTCCCCTACCTCTAGAAACACCTTCCCAGACAACCCGGGCTGACAGGAGCGTGGGCCCTGAGGTCACCGACAAGACCTAATTGGCCTCTGTGTCCCCAGAACCTACAAAATGGCTCCTCACCTAGGAGGCACTCCACAGCGCTGAGCGTAAAATACAGCAAACATGCAGAACACATCCCAACCGACCTGAGATTACACTCTTTCGGGGTAATTTGTAATGTGATGATGTCAAAATGCCATATTACATAGAAGAGGGTTAAATTAATTTCAATTTGCTGTACAACAGTTTTTCCAGATAGTTCCAGAATCTTAAGGCAAAACTGGTAAGTGCCCTGAACCAAGACACAGTGAGAAAGCGACGGCTTCTCATTCCCTCAAATGGTAGCCAAATTTAATTTCTCATCCTTGTTAGGAATTCCTGCTGATGGCCTAAGGTTTCAGGGATCTCTGTATTTTAGCAACAACTTACATTTTACAATGAGAATTTGCATAGTTTTCTTAATTACCCTGTATTAATGTAATACTGATCTAACATTAAACTCGTCTATGACATTTTTTCTAGAATTTCCTGCTAGAAGTTTATTCATGCCACTCATCTATCGCAGGCCCACTCATGGACCAGAATACAATGGTCAAGGTCTCACAGGTTTCTACTGAGGTGATTAAACCAAGGGCGTATAATGGGAGGTTTTGCTAAACAGCTGAGATTTTAGAAAACAATGCCGCTAGGAAGGGTTTGATGGATGGGCTCTATCAGAGCGTACAATGATAAATTCAGCTTTCTGGTTGACCGCTGGGTCCCCAGGAAATAGTCCATCCAAAGCACCTGCCCTCACAGTGGCCCTCGACATTGACAAGACGCTGCTTCTGTCTTTCTTGAATGACGGGCACTGGACACCATCCAGCGTGGGGTAAACGCTTTCAGTGGACAGTGTCGCGGTGACTCTATAAATGCAGATAAGAACACCGCTTGCCTGCTCCGTCCGTCGTGCTTATCTGGCCGTACACGAGCATTAAGTCAGGACTCTCCTGCGCTCAGAGTCCTGGGCCCCTCAAGGGAAACCGTGTCTGCCTCTGAGACGCTCACCACAGACTGGAGGAAAAGGCGGTGTCCTACTAAAAGCAATTCACGAAACTGTCTCAAACTGTGTCCGTCCATGTGGGATCCTATGTGCAGATAAAATGTTCAACCGTGCAAAGCTGGCCCCTTTGTGTGTATTAATTAGTTGTGGGTATTAACTGCGGCCCCGAATCTTGGTTGATGCATATTCTTTGAGTGGAGAGGGCACTCAAATATTGCACAACTCTTTTATAGACGATAACATTTCAAATCTGGAAAATCTAGAATTTTTAAAAATCTCTTCTTCTGGTATCTCTCCTTGAAAACATTCTCCACAGAACCTGACATTGCCCCCAACCCCTCTTGCGACCTGACTGGCATCTGATGCTTTCTCTTCTGCCCCGTTCTAGGCTCCTCCCCTCTGCTCGCCTACGAACACCAATCTGGCGGCTGCCACTTGTCACCAGGGCGACTGTGTCTCCACCCAGTCTCACAGGAGTGGGGACTCTGCACCTTCTCATGCCCAGTCTAGATCCAGCCCAGAGCCAGGTGCTCACACTGCAGCCACGCCCGCTCATGGAGGGCCAAGGGCGTCCTCTCAGCACCACACCAGAGTCACTGCCCGTGGGCGCTGGGGCCGCTCGAGGCACCCAGCCCTCACCCTCCTCCCACTCCCACTCTTGCCTGAAAGCCCACCTGGGCCGGTGTCTGTGTTTAGAGACACCAGCCAGCTCGCTGCCCCGAAGCCTTTGCCGTGCACATCCCTGCCCATTACGTCCTACCAGACTCAAAGTCCACGGCAAACATCGCGGTCAGCTCACTAACCCCTGAGGACCACGGCGATGCTCCTGTGTCCGAACTCCCCAACACGCGACAGCACACGGCTGGCCTCACGCGCTGGCCGCGCTTTTCCTACAGTTCCCTGCGCTTTCCCATCAGCCGCTCTGAGACTCAGTGACAGCAGACAGCCGGGCAGACAGCTCCTGGCTCTCTGGAGACTCACAGAATACCTGCCCACAGTGGGCACAACAGCAACATTTGTTGAACTGACATTTTAATCAAGTGTGTGTGTTCTTCCTAGACCATGGTCACTAACGTAGCCCAGGAAATGAACGGCTCACCATCAGCGGCAACAGCCCCGCGCTGGCTCCCTAGCACAGCCAGCCTCCCGGGGCACGAGGAGCTGGCGGGTGGGGTGGGCTCCAGAGCCATTCGGGCTCCCGCGGCCCATGATACTGGCAGGGCTTTTCCCCACAGGACATGATCTGGCAATGAGCACGCCAACAGCTCTGTGTTCCACGGAGTAGCGGGGGCGGGGGGCTTCGGGGCTGGGACCCATCGGAGTCACATCCAGCTCCTGGGGGACATCTGGCCGCAGGGTCCCCGCTGTCTGCAGCGCTGCAGTGACTGCGGGACGACAAGAGCGCGAGGCAGTGCAGTCAAATGGATTAGACTTTGCCAGAGTAACTGATTATTAGGGGAAAAATTCCAAGAGAGTATCTTTAATTATCCTGGCACAGGCACCATAGGTAATACGACAGATGCCCCTGAAAGTGTTGAAATCAGGACATTTGTTATTTGTTTACCTATTTCATTAAGGACTACTGAAGGCGTCCGACTGGCCTGGAATGTCGCCCCGCCCTCTAGGATGACAGCACCTTCATCAAGCGGGGCGACATCAAGGGGCCCTGGAGAAGAGGGTGGGTCAGATCCCTCCAGTCTGCGGCCAAGCGCGGCTCCGGCCCCGCTTCAACCCAGAGAGAAGGCGTCGCATGTGGACCCTGCTCAGGCCTGGGAGGGGCCGCACGGGGACAGCCCGGCCAGGGTAACCGGCCACGGCCAGCCGCGGGCACGCCTGGCTCCCGGGCGAGCCCGGTCACAGCCCGACCCCGAGAAGGCGTGACAAGGACGCTGGGCAGGAGCCCCACCTGCCTGGGAGACCACCTGTGGGCCGCCCCTGGGGCGGGCAGCGTCTCCCCATCAAAGGAAACCAAGGAGCATCGATCAAGCGAAAGCAAATTTAAATTGCATTTAAAAATAGCGCTGACTCTACAGGGGCAGCGAGGCAGCCTCAGACACACTACCCCACTAGGGATGTCTCCCTGGTGTGCAAACATGAAGCTTGTAAGCACCCTCAGAGCAAACAAAGGTGTGTGCTCCTCTGTCTCACCCACGGGCATTAAGGACACATTCCCGGTGCGACTGCCATTCCGCTGACGCGGTATTATTCATTTACAATTATTATTCCTGTCACTTCATAGCACGGACACTGGCTTGAAAGTCTCCAAGCCGCATGCGCCGGACTGTGAGGAGGACTCCACTGAGGAGACTCAGCCTCCTCTCCCGGCAGGAGAAGCATCTCCTCACGTCTGGGCCCAGACGAAGGGCCACACGACGTCCCACCTAGAAAATCGCATCTATTCTAAGGGAAGGGACAGGTGCACCATTTTCTGTGAGAGAAACTGTCCGTCGTGATTTCTCACGAACCAAAGGCCAAGAGGAACTTGCCCAAGACCCGGAGCGTTTTCCACCACGAGTGCGGCTAGTTCGCTGGACGTGCTGCTCTCCTTTAGCCGAATGGCATCCTGAAAACCCATAAATAGCACAAGGTGCAAAGAGGGCAATCGCCATGACCTGCACGGTCGCTTCTAGCCGGAAGGACAGAAACAATGAGAGAAACAGGCCGCGCTCTCCACAGCTGCGTGAAGGGAAGCACCGACTTCCAGAGCAGCCGGGACATCATTCTTTCAAAACAACTGTCTTCAGTAGAACAATTACCTCGAGAAGGAAGGACCACCCCTCCTGGCGCCACCCTGGGCACCCACAGGCTGAGTGACCCCCACATAATGCAGAGTCCAGCCCGGGAGTGCGTGAAGGGAGGTGGGGCGCGCCCTGCACAGGTCACCCCCCTCTCTCCAGCCATCCACCGCCCTGCACCCGCAGCTGGGTCCTCACGCTCTAATTCGGTCACCCCAGCGCCTTTGAGAACACTGGCACGGGGACGGGCTAGCATTTAAGAAGGCGCACTGTGAGGCGGAGATGACAGTGAGGGCAGAGACTACTGATGCAGAAGAGCAGTTAAAGGTGAGGAAGACGTGGGGGGCTGAGAAAGTGCCCCGTGGGGGCGAGCGGGGCAGGAGCTGAGCGAGGGCCACCCATGCTGAGCTGCACCCAGTGGAGCTCCCCAGCTGGTACTGCCCAGTGCTCAAAGGGAGCCTGCTCATTAGCATTTGTCAAGACCAGCTTTTGCGCAGCCCATCTTGGTACTTTTCACACGGAGTGTCTGAGCCGTCCGCCTGGGATGTCCTCATGGGTTTGTTCCTCTGGAGTTTTGTCAGGCAACAAAGGAAATCCCGAAAAGCACCACTGTTGGGTACACAGAAATTATATGTGTGTGGAAATGTTTATGACAGTGAAGCACAGCAGAGAGCCTCCTGAGCTACCGCGCAGTGTCAGAGAACTGTTATGTGGTAACTGCAGTTTTCTGCCAAGGGTATTAAGTCGCTGATGGCAGAGTTCTACTAGAAAAATAATAACATCATGTTTCACCCATAATATTAGAAAGTGTTTTCTATGCAACATAGACCTACTCTGGAAACCCAGATCTATGTCAAAGCTCCCGCAAAATCTACCGAAGGTACCATGCCAAAGTCCAGGTGGTCAAGTACTACTGATAACACTGGTCAACAGTGAGATAGTTACTGATTTTAAAAGGCCCTAATCTGTAGTATCTTGGTGTGCTGAATATGAATATAACCCTGAAAATTTTTTATTAGCTCTCGTTTTGAAGATAGTTCATATAATTCATTTTATATGTTTCACCGTGTAAATTTATCCAGTAGGACTGCAACAATATCCTAAATCAGCCTAGAATGTCACATTGCATTGCATTGCATAATACCATCATGCACACATCATCCAGAGTTGACTGCATCATTTTCTGATGCAATGCAATACTATTGCCAGGCAGCTGCTGAAGTAAGCTGACGTCAGCAGTGCACTATAGAAAGCCCTGTCAGAAAGGTTGAGCATTGAAAATATTTCAGACTTTGTGCGAGACAGTTTAAGCTACTGTTCCATAGAACTGTTATTATTTTATCCATTTAGGCACAATACAAAACAGTCATGCCTTGAAAGTGCGTTAATAGCGTGGACAATTTCTGCTCTATTTGTGGGGAAGTGACATTTGCCAACCAGAAGAAAAGCATCACTTCTCAAGTGAAAAATGCTTATCATTACTTCGAATGGAAGGTTGGTGACCAAGACAAGCCTTGGGGCCCGCATATATGCTGTGCTACATGTACAACACAGCTTTCACAGTGGTTACATGGCAAAAGACTATCAATGCCGTTTGCAGTCCCCATGGTGTGGAGAGAGCCAAGCAACCACATAAAAGACTGTGACTTCTGCTTGGTTCCTCCTCTTTCTGGCAGAATAACAAAGCAAAAGAAGTCAAGAATAGTCTACCCAAACATTCCGTCTGCATTGAGACCAGTTCCACATGGTGAGGGACTTCCTATTCTGGAACCTCCAGCAGAATATTCATCTGATGAGGACAAGGGTGAGCCGACCTATTCTTCTCCTGTCCCATCAGCATGCAGGGATCCAGGTTTTCACTGTGGTGCATCATCAACCCCACACAGACTAACACAGGAAGAACTCAGTGACCTGGTTTGTGATTTGGACTTATCCAAGAACAAGGCAGAATTGCTAGGATCAAGACTCCACAATGGAATCTTCTAGAAGAAGGTGTCACAATTACTTTCTATCAAAAGCAACACCAGCAGTTGGAGCCTTTCTTCAGAAAGGAAAGGACTCTGGTATTCTGTTCTGATATTGAGGGCCTCATGAATGCCTTAGGAATCACTCATGACCCCACAAGAATGGAGACTATTTCTAGACTCTTCAAAACTGAGCTTAAGGCTGTGCTTTTGCACAATGGAAACCGTCTTCCATCTATTCTATTCCTGAACAGCTGTACAAGAGACAAGCAAAGAAATCTAAGAAGTAGTCTATGACTTGATATTTTACAGGTATTAACCGTAGGCCTATTACTATTGGTATGCATTTCGTGATGTAAACATCCATTTATTGCAGATTACAAAAAAAAAACCTAAAGCCAAAATTAGAATTTGACTGTCATATTCATGTTGAGCACATACAAATTGATAGGAAATGACTAACTTTATTTCAGTAACATGACTTTTGAAAAAAATTTGTTGCCCAGTGTAACCACTCTACTGTGTCTATACCCAGAAATGGAGTTATTTTTAATCTGGAGCCCAGAAACACACTTCTGCACACATGGGCATGTGCTTGTTAGTGACGTTACCAAAGCCAGCCTAGGAGGAAAGGAACAGCCTCCTCTCCACTCAGAGAGGCATCCCCGAATCCATCATAAAGTTACTATGAGTTGGACCCTAAATGTAAATGCAGAAGCCCAAACTATAAAGCATCTAGAAGAAAACACAAGAGAAGAATTCATGATTGGGGACTATGCAAAAGTTTCTTTGACAGGTTCTAGCAATAACCATTAAAGACAGCAATCAATTTAAAAATTTAAATGTCTAGTCATCAAAAGATGTTATTAAGGAAATGAATTAACAACCTAATGATGTCAGAAAATAGATACAAAACATCTATCTGACAAAGTACTGACATCTATTATATAATTAAAGCTTCTGGTGAGATAGGACCTTTCTTAATGAACCTAATCTAAAAGTGAGCAAAATATAGGAACAGATGATCATAAAAGAAAAAAAAAAGTGAGCCACCAATAAGCACATGAAAAACTGCATGAAATCATCATTAGGTAACCCTAATGAGACACCACTGCATATTCCAGACTACATTTGGAGAATGCAAATGAGTAGAGAAACAGAACTCTCAGATGCTTTTTGCTGGGAATGCCCACCTGTACCACCTCTCTGTAAAAATGATTGGATTTTGGTATAAAGTTGAACCCACAACTGCCCTTTGGACCAGTAATTCCACCACTGGGTATTTATTCAAGAGAAATAACATCTGCTCAAAAATGATAGATGTAAAACTGTTTAAAGCAGTTTTATTCATGATAGTCAAAAAGTGCAAACAGCCCAAAGCATTCCTCTATAGGGGACTAGAATACTACTAAGCAATAAAAAAGGGATGATCTACTGGGGCACAAGCAACCTGGACAAACTTCAAACTCATTTTCTGAGCTTTGAAAGAAGACTTATACCGCCAAGTACAGAGTGCATGACTCTATTTATATGAAGTTCTAGAAAAGACAGAAACCATCTCTGGTGGGAAAAAACCACCACTCTCCTCTGGGCAATGGGCAGGGGACTGACTATATAGGATAGCAGGAGCACTCTGTGTTGGGGGGGGGAGGGAGGGCTGACAGTTTGTAGCTCAACCTGAACTTGGCCTACACAGGTGTGTGGCTTTGCTTGAAATGCTTAACATTTCATCATGCATAAAACACATCTCTTACAAAGTGAACCATAAACAAGTATCGAACTCTATATAATGGTGTCCAAGATGAAGTATTTCGGGAGGGAGAACTCTCGTGTCGCTCACTTTCAAATGCATCAAAAATATGATGGATCTGTAAGTGGACAGAGACGGTGAGAGAACAAGTAAAATGTTACTGAACTTAAGTAGTACACACACACACACACACACACACACACACACACACACACACGAGTGTTCACTGTAAAATTCTTTTAGTTTTTCTGTAGATTTGAAGATTTTTCAAATTGTAATTTGGAAAACAAATCCATAAGTCCAGACGTACTAAGACTCCATTTTTATTCTCTACCAAGCTATTCTGCCCCCAAAAGAAAAAAGCAGCTGCTCCCCGCCCCCTTGTTACCTCCATCACACACATTCCCTCTTTCATCTGTTTCATTTCCAATCACATTTCCTTTTTTTTTTCCCCAGAAAGAAAAGCAGCAGTCTTATCTTCCTGAAAGCAAATTAGGGGCCACGTCACACTTGGCATCAGTTATGCCAGTAACTGCCACTTCAAAGGGCTGTTATTTAGGTCCTTTTTGATCAGCTTCAGCCTAGCTGTAGCCTCTCCTTTCCAGTCAATTCTACTACAATTAATATTTAGTGATAATTATTAGTTGGAACAGCTTCAATAGAGGAAAACAAGACAACATGAGAACTTCCTGTTCTAAACAAACATGGTTTCATGGACACGCTTCACCTCAGAACAGGTTCGGGGTTTAGATCTGCATATTTGCGTCCTGCAAGCCCCCAGACAGACCTCACACTGGACTTGCAGGATGAAGCCTTATTTCCACTCTCCCTGTTATATTTTATGCAGATGGATATATTTTAGTTAAGGAGGAAAGACCACTTTATGATTAGCATCACATCATCATCAGTAAAAATCTCCAACTGCTTCTCCTCTTTGAAATCCATTAAATGACTCTTTCCTGATGCCTAACTTGCTCTCGGAATACACTCCATGCGGGAGCAGCACCACTGTTAGCAAGCAAGCCACTGCTGTTTTAATCAAGTCGTCTAGAATTCACAGGCATTCACTGGAACCATACCCAGAACAAATGTGTGTGGGAAGGGAGGCGTTAAAGTTCCCCTCTCTTCAAAAGACTGGTTTCTACTTTGTGTGATTAGAGACCTAACAAAACCATATGCTACTTTCTGGAGCTGCGGGCAATAATAACAAGGCAGTTCATTTAGTTTTATGTCCACTTGACATCGGTGACCCAGTAAATAAGGCCTTATGACGGATGGAAATGAGACTCTCGGTTTCGCCATCAAGAGATCGTGTTCACAGAAGCAGAACTCAATGCTGGATGCCTGAAACCTGTAGAATATTACAAACCAGTATCACCTCCACACAAATGTAGTATAGAACATGGTTGGGGGGTAGAATGCGGATTCCTGCTTGTAAGCAGCAGAATAAGCACAGAAACCCTGATTGGGACAGGCAAGGACTAGATTTTAACTTGTTGGCAGCACGCAGTATTTAGATCCTCAGAGAGCGATCATCTGTGTCTCGGTAGCTTTAATCATTTCAGTTAAAAAGAAGGTGCATTTTCAAACCTGACACCATGAACCAGCCCGGTGAAAAAGGAAGTCATTACTTATAAAGTAAACCTCAATAATAGGACTACAGAAGTCTGTTACACCTCTCACACAATCACTTATTTGTTAAAGGAAGGATTATGAGGACATGCAGACATGAATTATGAATGATAAACTCAAGGGGGACCTGCAATAACCCCAGAGAAACCTGCACACATTTTATGGAAAGCATAAAAGAAGAGTGTCTAAAGAGGAACAAGAAGAGATATGCTTCTCTAACTGGCAGAAGCAAAAAAGGTGACGTCAGCTTCCTAAGCATGGAAAGCCAGACTGAGCATGACAGGAGAACCTCGCGGTATGAACAGCTAGACAACCTTAAAACACCCTTCTGGTGAGCAGAGAAGGAGAAAAAAAAGTTGAACATTTATAACATGGAGGGAGAGAGCAGTGGAGCTTGAGAGGATTTAAGGTGATGATTATCTCCAGGACAAGGAAGAGCAGTGTGGCAGAGAGCCCCAGTTCCTCCTCAGGGTTTACAGGCGCTTGATCCTTCCCATCCTGAACTCCACTCCCGGTCAGAGATGCTCTTTGCAGATTAGGCAATACGAAGGCCCTTTACTAGACAGGTGATGATGCTGTGACCCACCGTTTTGGGGAGAAAGGAAGTTACCCAAGAGAGTTGAAAAGAAGTGGGAGAAAACTGGGGTGCTGTTGACTCAAATGCAGAACTCCCAATACAATTAGCCACTGCTGAAGGACCGGCCTGGCACATGCGTTATTGGTGTTTATTAAAGAGTCTCTAGAAAGACCAGGTCACGGTGACACAGGCATCACTCTCACCAGGACTGCAGTCTCTGCTGAAGAAGAGCCAGCTGCGCCAAAGGCAACATGGCTTCTCATGAACGGCAGAACCTCTAAGAAGATATAGGGCTCTTCGGGAGTGACGTTTATAGGGCTCTTCACGCAGTTAATACAATATTTATGGAGTAGCTTGGACACATCGGTGGTGTCAGGGCGCTTGGGATACAGCTGCGAGTGGGAGAGAGCCTCTGCTCTCAGGGATCTCCTATTCCAGTAGGAAGGAAACGATTGCCTCAAATTAACAATATCATTTCAGCTGATGATAGATGACACTGAAATATAAACATATAAATGGGGTAGAAAGTAATTGAAGGAGATTCTTTTTTTTTTAAAGATTTATTTATTTATGCACACAAGCTGGGGTGCAGGCCAGAGGTGTGGGGCAGCGAGAGGGTTCACCAGAGACAGAGCGGGGAGCAGAACAGGTAGATCAGAAACACACTGCTGAGGGGAGCAGCGGGGAGGCAGGAGAGGTCTGCCGCACCGTGTGGGAAGCTCCCCGGCCGGGCGTCAAACTCACGTCGCCGCTGCCAACAGCTCCACAGCGCAGTGATCAACCCGTGCGCCACTGGGCAGGCCCTGAAGGAGATTCTTTCAAGTAGGGGATCAAGAAAAATTTTCTGAGGAAGTGACATGGAAGATGCTGAGAGGATGATGAGAAGGCGTTCCGCTCCATCCCGGACCTGAGGAGAAGCACTCGGGCAGAGGGGCTCTCGGACCCTGAGGGAGAACATGCCTTTGAGCTGGGGGAACACAGAGAAGACCAGCTGTGGTAGGGACAGAGGGAAGAAAGAAAAAATTACTTTCAGATCTATCCGTTCACGTGTGTTTCCAGCACCTCCCCGGGGCCACAGCAGGGTGCGGAGAGCGCGGCAGTGGCAGCACCCTTGCCCACGAGCAGGTCGGCGTCTCACAGCATCGCTGGTCGGCCAGAAAGACAAGGCTGATGACACAGGCTGCGGCGTTCTGGCCACTAGAGAGACTGGGTATTCTGCCCAGTGCCACCTCAGCACACCTTATCCGCACGCAGCTCTCATGGTGGATGATGCTTCACGCGCGTCTACAGGACAATGCTAAATGACGCCAAAGGGTCCGTTCGCTGAAGGCAGGTCCTGGGCTCCCTTACAGGGCTCCCAGCCACACACAAGCCTCTACTTGGACAGGCGCAGGGAGAAGCGCCCTTCCCAGAACGCCCTTCCCAGAACTGTTCGTGCTCCAGACGTGGATTTGCTTTCCTTCCCTTCAGGGGCTCTGCAGCAACACTAGTCAGAGTCTGGGGGTGCCTGACTTAGCACAACACAAGGGCCACTTCATGGCACCCCAGAACTCTCGATAATGTTAACCAATGTTGGTATAATTGTGGGGAAGGAAGCGGCGGCAAACTCCTACATGACTGGGATCCACGAGACTCGAGGAGGAAAGGGACTTAATGAGCCCATCGCCAGAGATGGTCCTTGTGGGATCTGATCGCTGTCTTGATAGTCTGGGATCTCACCAGGAATACTTGCATGAGATGCAGCAGACATTTAAAACAAGAGCATTCGTAGAGTTTTTCATTTCAGACAGAAGGATCATTAAATAAAAAATTCATTCTTTCCCTAATTCAAATGACATTTATTGAGCTGTATTCAAAAATGAAAGGATGTCTTTGAAGACAAAATTGTTCGAAAGTTAGGGGTAATCTGCTCTTCCTCTTAGTGAATTTCAATGGCTGTTACAGTGAGGAGAAGTAAAATTATAATATCAGTCAAAGAATAAAACATTTTCAATCGAACACACAGAATGAAGTTGCATATCCTTTTAAGAACAATTTTTCTACCTATCTCTGAGAAATCATATATTCTGTCTTGAAAAATGACTGTACAAACTATTATGTCTTCTCAGTAGTATGGAGCAATGCTTTATCATAGGGATAGGTTTGGAAAATGATTGGGTGCACTTAAAGTTGAGACTCCCTACAAAATTCAAGGGGGCATATTGAGCCTTTTCCCCCCAGGTGATTTTTCCCCTTGCCTGGTGTCCTAGCTCTAATATCTAGAAGAACTAATGAAACCGGGAGTTCACCTTGGCTATTTGACAATTTACTTATAAACTTCACTGAGTTATGTATAGACTTGTCTGTGGTTTAAAAATCAAAGAGATATCATGACATTTGCAAGGTAAACCTAGAAATTCCATCCATCATTCTAATCTGTTTTACAAAAAAAGACTGAAGTAGCATTTAGGGAGCACGGTGACTGACAGAAAAACAGCGCAAGTATGTCAATAAAAGAGCTATTTCAGAGATCCAGGAGACCAGCGACAAAGAGGAACATTATCGCGTCTTCTCTCTCCACGCGATCCCTGTCCCTGCTCCTCTCCACACTGCAGGCAGCAGAGGCGCCGTCCCGTAATCAGAAGCCAGCATGCAGTGGCGGCCATGAGCAGAAGTGTGTGCTACACGGTGCTGGACATGTGTGTCGCCCTGGTCACACATCTGGCCTCGGCCATACATGTGATCCTGATCACACACAGTCACGGGCACACATGGTCCTGGCCACACACTGACCCTGGCCACACATGTGGCTCATGATCACACACACATGTTACATGGATATACATGTGGTCTGTGGTCATGCATGTGGGCACGCTCATGTACGCGGTTCCAAGGCACCAGAATGAGCCCAGGCGCGGACAGCACCACACCCACGACGCAGAGGCGTGTCTCTCCTCCAGGACCTTTCTTCTCTGGCCTCCTAGTGCCCGTTTCGGGGTCCTTCTGTGTCAGGGAGAAACACAGAGGGGACGGAGCCCCCAGGGTTGGGAAGTTGGGGCCCCTTCATGACAGAGTGGAGGCAGGAAACAGCCCCATGTCTTTGTTTGGGTTTTGTTTTTCATTTTTTTGCTTATAGTTGTTGGTTGATTGTGGCTTTTGACGGGACTTTCTTCTGGTTATTGCTTGCCTGGGTTTGTGGCTTTTGACTTGTTCCTTGAGCAGTTTGCAATTCTCTCACAATCTCGTAGAAAAGAAAACAAGCATTTTCCAAGTGGGTGTCCTCCCGGCAAAGGGCCCCAGGAGGCGAAGAGCGAGACGGGGGGAAGCGGTGAGGGCAGCAGCTGTCACTTATCTCTCTGTGCCTCTCAAAATACCTGCACTATTTATTCCGTAATTGTTTTCTCCAATGAGTTTCAGGGCCACTTCAGCTGGTGGCTTCAGTTTGACAAAAGGACTTTTGATGGACATTGTGGTAGAAAGATATAAAGAATTTTGGACTTTGGAATGCAGAAATATGCTCCCCCCAACAGAGACTGATTCCGAAGCCTACCTTCCACCCAAATAATAGCCATAAAGGAATGAGCAAATGAATGATTGCATAACAGTGAATTCAAATATTAAGTTTTAAAAATCTTTTTCCATTCTGTTGGTCGGGTGAGTTCAGATTTCTGTGAAAACTCACATGTCTTGATTCAAAAGCATATGAATTTAAATTTATGTAATAGTTGAAACTCTTTGAGTAAATCACATTAACACTCCTGAGCTTTGGTTTCTTCATCTGTTGGATAAAACAGACAGGCTGATTCCTGTCCATTTCCATTCTGTTTCAAGATTCTATAGCTAGAAACCACAAGAAAAATCATTATTAAGCTTCATTTCATCAACCAGCTCGGGTTACTGGGATTTTATAAGGTGATATCAAAACATTTTAAGGTTTCTTAAAAAGAGCACTTATATATAATTTTTATAATGTATCACCACTTTACATTTAAAAAAAAAATGCCAAAAATGCAATCCTCCCTGAATACTCAGGCACGAACTAAATGCACAAACGTTCTCTGATTTCTCCAGCTTCACCGCACCGCAGCCCGGGAGGGGCTGGCCTCCCTCCATTGCAGCGATACTCCAGGCAGGGTTTCGAGTCAAGTTTTTTCACTTTAAGTTTCCTCTGCAGACTAAAGTCCCTAAAATCCCTCATTTCCATTAGGCACTAAGACGTGTGTCCACTTCAATGACTCAGTTGTTACATCTGTATTTGCTTCCAACACAGTGGAAGTGTAAGAGGGGGGTCCTCAGGAAAGGGGAGTATCCCAGGCCCCCACCCCCACCTCAAGCCAGAGAGATCCAAGATACTAGGGCTATGAACCCCAGAGTGCCATCATCACTAAAGGCAGGATGCTGAGGACTGAGGGTGGAGTTAAGCAACGGTTTGGGGATTTAAATACCAGACCTGTGAGCTTGGGGGTGGGGGGCAACTGCTCGTGGTTGTGGGTCACCAGGTGTTTTTCGAGTGTGCCATTAAGATTTCAGCTCAGCGGAACTGGTAAGACGCATTCACCAATTTATTTTTTATCTTTCTCCCTTCCCTTTTTGTAAATAAACCCTTGTATTAATTTTATTGTGTGTGTCTGCAGTCAAGGCTTATAAGTCCCTTTAAGCCCACGGGTGAGAACCCACAGACAGGCACCCCATTTATATCGGGGCTGCCCTGTAACAGAAGTCCCATGAATTTGCTAACTATTCCTTTTAATCTATTTTGCCTTCGCTGTGGTTACATTTCGGAGGAGCGAGCCGGTGGGGGTGACAGTCTGATCCTGGGCACGGCGACATGTGACGGGGGGCGCTACGCAAGGGCACGTCCCCGGGAGCGGAGCGAAGATGATTTCATCGCGCGGCTGCTGGCTCGTGAGAGTGAAATCCGCCCCATCCACTTCCAGACCAGCCTCGCCTTCCCTGCGCCCCACGCGGCTCCCCAGCCCGCCAGGACCCCATCAAAGACTCTGCTTCCACTTTGCCCGCCCGCCCTCTCTGTCTCCGGGCCTTCGGGGGCAGCTGCAGAAGGAGGGATGAAAGCTTCCGTTTCCTAGGCCTTTCCTTAGTTGTTTATATCTGCTGCGGGGGAAGAAGGAGGAGGAAATGTGCGAGCAGTTCAGGCAGCGGCGTTTGAAGCCCCCGGTGCACAGGGCGCGGCTCAGCGCAGTGTCTTCCCACCGGCGCTAATTAAAAGGCAGTAAGTTCCCGGGGGCGGCCCCTTCCGCTCCTCCTCTGCAACCACGTGCTCCTTGCACTGCCACTGCAACATTCTCTCCATCCGAAAAACCAAACAGAAGCAAGAAAGAGAGAAAGCACAGTACTGCACGGCGGAAAGCAGCACCCTCAGAATCTGGAGAGGCAGGCTGTGCCCAGGGAAGACTGCCACGCCGTGGGGAACAGTCTTCGCCCCGAAACGGAGGTCACGGGCTTGTGTGACACCCCGCGGCCCGTGGCCAATGAGCGTGACTCCCCCTGGACGGTCTCGAGCTGGCCATCCGGACGCTGACCGTGGTTAAAGTCGGGGGCGCTCTCGGGGGCACGGCAGTTTCATCACAGGGCTGCTGCTGACCGCCACGGGGGCGGGCAGGGCCGGAAATGACGACAGGCCAGGCCCTGAGACGCGGGAGCGATGCGGGGTGCTCAGATCGGGTTTAACACACGGTCCACACTTGGTATGTTCAAGGAGGGGGCAAAGAGGCACAGCGAGTACAGGCCTAACAGATGACACCCGTTCCTCGATTCGGCCAACGAAGCATGGAAAAGCTGCTGAGGGCGCGGGCCTGGGCGAGGTCCTGGCAGCGCCGACGGCTCCTGGGAGACTGCAGTGGCGAGCGCCTGGGGCTCTAGGTGACGCGTCTGTCTGTCACTGCCCACCCAGGCTGGAGCCAGTGCCCAGTACTCTCTAGAAATAACTTCAAAGGTGATGCACAAGGGTGCCCCCCCCACCCTGCACAGGAGGTGACCACCTGGGGGCGAGGAAGCTGGGAGGAACAGGTGGGAGAAACAAAGACCCCAAATGCCTGCCCCAATCAGTGGGTCCTTGACATTTCAAAGCAGCAGCTTAGATACAGCTTTTAGTTTTTAATGAAAAGGACAATTTGATGAACTGCTTTGACATGGTTTTAGGATGAAGTCTGGTCAGCAGGCACGGGACTGTTACGCCCAAGAAAGGGGTGAATCCGATCATCTCATCTCCCCCGCCATCCTCAGACCAGAAGAGTGGGTTCACCTTCTGGGGTCAATCACCCGAGTTCAAGTTCTGGCCCCGCTTCTGTCCAGCTGTGGCTTGGGGAAGCACGTTTCCTGGCCTATAAAATGGAAATATAGCATCACCTTGTAGGGTTGTGGGAGGAATAGATGGGGTCTGGGTGCAGAGCAGCTGACCCCAGCAAAAGCTCAACGAGTATCAGTTGCTCCTAACAGCGCCAGCCGTTCTCACCACCCGCATCGGCCTATGAGACGCAGCTCACTCTCCGCGATGCTGGGACATAAAGCAAGTTTATCGACTGGGTGCGTCCGCGTTGGCGCACCACATGCGCCCTGCTCTATGTGTAATTCTTGTAATTTAGAGCAAATGCTATGGGAAGAGAGGGCAGTAGAAAATAAAATAGAATGAGCCAGCACTGGACAAATGAATCACATCCACTCCTTAAGTGTGCGGTGCACGCAGCTTAGAGGGGCCGTTCTCAAGTCCGTGGGCGGAAACGTGCTTGAGGAAGACGCTGAGCGCCCAGGGCGCCGCTGCTCAGCAGGGACACCCGGGCAGGCGGGAGCGAGCCAAGGCTGCGAGGCGGAGTCCTCTCGTTCTGCCATCTCCGGGTCAGCGTTCAGAAGATGGTGCTCGCCCACACGATTCCTGAGTCGGTAGAGCAGGGTGTCCCTACCCCCGCCTCTGCCCACACAGATGCAAACCCCGAGAGCATCTTACCTTTGGCATTGAGTGAACCCATAAGTAGGAGTCTGACTTTAAATCCTCACATTCAATACCCTCTCTTTTTTTAAATTTTTATTTATTTATGCATACAAGAGCTGGGTGCAGGCCAGAGGTGCAGGTGAGAGGATTCACCAGAGACAGAGTGGGGAGCAGAAAAGGCGGATCCACTGAAATCCACTGCTGAGGGGAGCAGTGGGGAGGCAGGAGAGGTCTGCTGCACCCTGTGGGTCAGCTCCCTGACTGGGGATCGAACTCAGGCCATAGTGGCTGCTGATAGCTTCATAGCCCCGAGATTTTAACCCCTGCGCCACCAGGCAGGCCCTCAATGTGCTCTTTCACTTAGCCCACACTGTTCTTTTTCTAGATACCTTAACTCTAAAGTTTACGTACAATTCTTCCCCTAATATGAAACACAAGCTATTTACAGTTATCAGACTTCTGGGGTAGCTGGCTTTATCACGCCATTTATCCAGACCGCTATCAGCTCTGGATTCACCGGAGACTTCTAATCAATGCTCTACCCTTGTTCAAGGAGTGGTTCTTATTTTTCACCCCCCAGTCAGGTGTTCATTCCCTTGTGTTCCTTCTTGTTCATTCCACACACAACTACTCCATTCATGTGAAACAGGAATCTCACTCAGTCTGTTGTGTTTTGCAAATGAATCTTCCCAACAGGAAGTCACTGTGTCCTTCCCAGTTCAGAAATATGAACTGAGCCCCTGGCCAGCTTACGAAGTAAGGCTCAGCATTCACCTTCCAGCCTGCACCGCCTCAGCGCAGGACTGGCCTTCACCTCGCTGGAGAGGTGTGGAGAGATTTCTAGATATGGCAGCAAGTGTGTGATCTCCTGAGGCGTATTTCTCCCCAGGGGAGGCTTAAGTTCTTCCTTGAAGAGACCAAGGAGACTTTCAGGAAGTGGTTTAAACTCCATAAAAGACCTGGATGTAAGACCTGAAACCATAAAATTTATAGAAGAAAATATAGGCAAAACTCTACACGAAATACATTTCAGCAAAATCTTGAAAGACACATCCCCCAAAGCGAAGGAAGTGAAGGACAAGATAAACACATGGGATTACATCAAAATAAAAACCTTCTGTACAGAAAAAGAGACATTAACCAAAACTAACAGACACCCAACTAATTGGGAGGAGATCTTTGCACACAATACATCCGATAAAGGACTGATAACAAAAATCTACAAGGAGCTCACACAACTCAGCAAAAATAAAGCCAACAATTCAGTCAAAAAATGGGCAGAAGAGCTAAAAAGGCACTTCTCCGAAGAAGAAGCGCAAATGGCCAACAGGTACATGAAAAAAATGTTCAACATCACTCATAATCAGGGAAATGCAAATCAAAACCACAATGAGATACCACCTCACACCTGAGAGGATGGCACACATTAAAAATACAGGCAACAACAAATGCTGGAAAGGATGTGGAGAAAAAGGAACTCTTCTACACTGCTGGTGGGAATGCAAACTGGTCCAGACTCTATGGAAAGCTATACAGCGATTCCTCAAACTGCTAAAAATTGAGCTTCCATACAACCCAGCAACACCACTTTTGGGAATCTACCCAAAAGACACAAAAACAGTAATCCAAAAGGATACATGCACCCATATGTTTATTGCAGCTAAGGTTTGGAAACAACTTAGCTGTTTACAACAGCTAAGGTATGGAAACAACCCAGATGTGCAAAAATAGATGACTGGATCAAGAAGATGTGGTCCATATACACAATGGAATACTATTCAGCATTCAAAGAAGATAAACACATGCAGTTCACAGCAACATGGATGGAACTAGAAGGGATCATGCTTGGCGAAATAAACCAGAAAGAAAGAGAAAAATATCAAATGGTTTCACTTATAGCAGGAATATGGGGAACCAAATAAGAGAGAGATACTCGGCGAGGGAGGGGGAGGATAAGGGCACAATATGGAGTAGAAAAGGACACAAGGGACCATGGGGATGGGTCACAGGTGAATAGCTGGTGGGTCACCCAAGGGGAATTCAAAATGTAAAAGATATAAATAACAATAAAAAAACTAAAAAAAAAAATAAATAAATAAACTCCGTTATCCTTTAGCCCAAGAGCGTGTTCACCAGAGTGAGCTGCCAAGCAGAATCCAGCTCTGCCCCTCTGAAGGTTGTGGGGTGCACCTCGGCGCGAGGGTGGACTCCAGATGGACCTCGGCCTCTTGCCCCAGGGGTCACTGAGCAGAAAGGCTCCCAGGCCAAGTGAAAATGCTGAATTACTTGGCTTTAAAATGAAATCAAAACATAATCGGGGATGCAAAGAGGAGGAGGAAGGAAAAGCAAACTCACCTGGGGTAGGACGCAACAGGATAGGCCCCCAGGCAGGAGGTGCCCGCCCCAGGCCAAGGACACACAGTGCCCTAGAGGACAGCTGCAGGGACTGGGTGCGTGACCACAGCCTCATCTGGCCTCCTGCCTGAACAGCCGTGGGTCCTGTGTTTGCCAGGGGAAGAGGGAGCGTGGGTCTAAAATGCACATCGCTGGTGGGGAAGCAAATTTAGATTTCCTGCCCTCAGTGGTGTTTATTTAGTGCATTTTGTCTCACAAATGTGTAGGACCCAAGTGCCTCGTGATGATTAGGTACCTCCAGTTCCTTCCATTCCTCTCTGTTGTCCACACCCTGCTCCGCCTGCTAACTACCTACTATATACTCAACGTGCGCCAAGAAGGCATGACTTCCTTAAAACACCCGAAAGGCTCTGCCTAGGATTTGCAGGCTGTCACCTGCTTATGCGGCAGGACTGAGTACCTGGAAGAGCAAATGCCCAGCACTAGCTGTTTGCAGGAAATGCACTGGCCCGCCGGGCAGGAGGCCGAGGTCCATCTGGAGTCAACCCTTGTGCCCAGGTGATTCCCCACGACGTGCGGATGAGCAGAGCTGGTTTGTGCCTTGTGGTCCTCAGTCCTCACTCTGACTGACGCTCTTGGGCTAGAGAAGCACGGAATCTCAGAGAGACTGGATAAGAGGGACACAGAAGATGCGGCCGTGAGAACAAATGCAAAGGTCGCACCGCACACACTCTGGGCTCTTACCAACACTGCTTTCGGGGACATAAGCAACGCCGAGTGCCAGATCTCTGCCTGCTCCTGGGTGAACCAGGACTGTGCGGAGAATCTGGGCCATGCAAGTCCGCAATGGAATACGGTCTAGGCACCTCAGGGCTGCATAAAACAGCATCCCCAAAGCAGAGGGGAACCAGCCACATGATAAATGCCCCAAGCAGGGAACAGTTAACGCCGACTTCTGTTCAATATCTCATGGAGACACCTGACTTTAAAAACCATCTAAATGCTGATGACTTGAAATTTATCTCAATTTATATCAACCATATCAGCCAACTGAAAACCTATTAGGTTTCCGAAAATTAAATGGCCATGGAAGTTTCAGCCCCCTGCACTCACAGAAACCTGCTCTTCCTCCAGGCTTACTGATCCTAGTAAAGGACATAACCACTGGCTCACCTGGCAAAAACAGGTAAGTACATAGCAGGGCGATGTGGCCTGAACACCGCGTTTGTCTGTCTCTCAAGTCCACACAGAGTCCGTCAGCAGGCCCGTGTCCCCGCGCCAGCACCGGGCCTGTAACTGTCTCTTCCGGCCTGTTTAGCCAGCACCCCACACTGCCTTCCGCCCTTCCCGGCACTCCTGCCCGCTGAGGCCTGTCATGCGTGACACACCTTTCAGTGTTCTGTATTCCCCCCGTGATCCCTTACGAGTCACAGAAAGGGAGTGTTTGCTTCTGTTTGCACGTAGGCAAATGCCTGGCTTGTCGTCAGTGCTCAGTGGGCACCGGAGTTCACAGGGCACTGTGGCTCACGCATTCCTGCTGGCCGGCTGGCAGGCGGCGCCACGGCACCATAGGCAACGGCCAGTCAAGGACACAACCCTGGTCTGTGGCTGTCGGAAGCGCTCCCCTGAGGTGCGCTGGCCAGAACCCCCCAGCAGCTCTTCCGCCACAGCAGCGGGGAGATGACCGGCAGCCTGCACGACTCCCGCGAGGGCAGGCCGGGCCTGGAATCACCAGCTGGGAGGCTGGGGGGACAGACCCGGGCCCGCGGGCCGCCTGCCGTCCCTCCCCGCCCCGTGTGGGACCGGGACTGGCGCTTCTCCCCTCACGGCTGCCCGGGCCTGAGCCTGACATCCTGCCTCACCAAACGGCTATGCTGCCCTGTCTCCACCAATCCCCCAACCAAGACTCTCCTAGAAGCCCCGCTCTCTGGGCTCCTGCCATCACTCTCTACTGGGGGTCTTCTCGGTCCTTGCTTGGAGGAGGCATCTCCCGGAGTAGCAGGCAGGCCGCACCTCAGCCATCGCTCCACTCCAGTGAGACACCCTACTCTCACCTGAGCAGAAGAGCCGCTGGAGCCAGAGGGCCTGGGGGCGCTGACCAAGCTTTAGCTTCTGATGTGGTTCCATGGGGGTGATCAGCTGTTATGTGGAGGTTGTTAGGGGGGACAAATAACAGTAAGTTGAAGTTAAAGAGTAAATGTCCACAAAGCAGCCAAGGACACCATGAAAAAGATGAGGCGGGTGGAGCTGCACTTGCCTTTTCATAAACTAAAAGATAATAAAAAGTCGCTTTATTCATACTAGTATGGTGAGCCAGGTGTTTTTATGGGTAATGCCAGATAAAAGGCAGTCTACAAATAAATCTTAGAATGCATGGGACTTTTTGTGACCAAGGTAATATTTCAATACACTGAAGGGGATTACTATTTCATGAGTGGCAGTGATCAGAGAAGACCATCCATTCCAATGAATAAATCTGGGCCTCTTCATCATACCACATATGAAGAGAAATGTCACACCAAATGAAAGTTATAAATAGCAATTTTTTTAAAAAGAGATAGTGTTTGTGTATACATATGCTGAAGAAATCCTCACAACCAAAATAGGAAAAAAGAAAGGTGTGACTACATGAAAAATGTTTGGGTTTGATAAAGGATATCACAAATAAGAACAAAAGATACAAAGCAAAAACTGACAGTCATGGCATGTATATGTAGCTTGAATAGTGGTAAAAGGTTACTGCCATCTATATATATGTACATATGCACCACATACGTGTATATATGTCTGCATATATGAATCACAACGTGATGTTTAAGGATCCACCTAATAAAATACAAAGCAAATTATGTAAATACTCTACAAATAGATAAAATAAAAACAAATTATAAGAATATTTCATTAGGCTAATGGGACTGGGAAATCAAGTGATGTAATATATCTTTCTGAGGAAAAGCGCACTCTCATAAATTGACAATGAAAATGTGAAATGTTACTCCTTTTTTTTTTTAAAAAAAGACAACTTTGCAATACTTACTAAAATTAAAAACATGCATACCCTCACCCGAGAAAGCTGCCATTTTTGGAATCAACCCTATAGAAGTACCAGAAATTAAGGATGTACACTGAAAGACATATATGGACCCCACACACCACAAAACACACACACACAGACAGCTGACTCTGTACCCACCAGGCACCGTCTCCAGTCACACACGTGCCTGCACACGTAAACTCTAAACACGAGGCGTGCACCATAAGTACATCAGTGGGGAAATGTGGAAGTAAAAGTGGTCGGGGCAGAGCAGAGGGTTTCTATTCTGCAAGCACCAAAGCTGACAAATTCAGCACTCCCAAAATTAACTTTGAGAGAATTGCTATAAATTATTGTTCAATGAGAACCACATCTGGCCAATCCCATCTCCCATGTGTGAGCTGAGGCTGCGTCCCAAAGACGCCGACAAGAACGAACCCTAAGATGTGAGCGACGTTCGACCGGTGGCTTCTGCCGTGTGCATTTTCACCTCACTCCCGCGGCACATACGGAGAATGTGCTCGTAAATAAAAACAGATGACGCTATTTTAGTTGTGAGAAGGCACTGATGTAACTAACTACAGCTTATTTTTCTCATTTAAAAATATACTTTCAAAATAACTTAGTGCTTTCCACCACCGGCTAGTCAAATAAAGACCCGTGATTTAACGGCCATCGTCGATGCAAATCTGAGAGCAAGCACTTCCTCTTTGTGCCTTGCAGACTCAGGGATGCAACAAAGGAGGTGGAAGTTTGGCCGAGCGTTTAATAAAGAAAACAAATTAAAGGCGAGAGCTTTGCACTGGGACATCCGAATCTCAGTGGCAGCTGCCAAATTCAAGAAATAAGTAAAGTGTCACAGATCAAGCCGCCGTGTGCGCCCCGAATGAGGCCGCCCACAGGCCCGGAGCCACGCCGGGCGGCCACGCTGGGGGCGTCCTTCACTCGTCTTTGAACCCGGCTGGGCCTCCTGATGGAGAACACTAGGTGGCATGCACGCTGAGCTCGGAAACGCCATTAGTGCCAGGAAGAGATGCCATGGTGATGCTGTTAGAAGCGCACGTCTCCCCCCAGCTGGGGAAGCAGGCTCAGGCAGCCTGAGTCTCCTCACCGAGGAGAGGAAAACGCCACAGCGCCCCCAGGCACCGCCCCCACAAGCAGAGCGGTCCTCGAGCAGACTCCGGAGAAGGTGCCCGGCTCGCCTCGCGGGCCGTCAGCAGCATGCTCACTGTGGATTCTCAAACCCCCACTGGAGGGGAGATTCATAAAAGGAATTCTGTTTCTGAGAAACCAATCTTAGCAGATGAGCCTCTCCTGGCACGGTTAACTGCGTGGGCAAGATTATGGCCCCGGCGGACCCAGCGAGAGCTGCCCGCCGTGCCTGGGGGTGCTGGCCCACCATCTTGGACCTGAGTCTGGGGACCCCTGGGTCTGACAGGCTGGGCTTCAGGTCAGCCCCCGCCAGGGCTGATTGTTACTGGGGGCTGAACAGGCTCCCTTGAAGTTTGGGGGCACTTAAGTCCCTCAGGCCCAACCATGACTGACTTGTCTAAAGACTGACAGCGGCCGTTGATAACCACCCATAGGTCACATCCTGCTGGATGCCACCTGCACAGGGCTGTGCGCGCAACAGAACATGCTTCGTCCTTCAGTGACCAGCTTTATGAGGCCAGGACTAACGGTGACCCAGGGGAACCGCCGCCCACCTGTTGTCCAGGTTTCAGCCGCTGACCGGGAGCCCGTCTCCCAGGGTCTGGTTTCGCTGAGTTGCATAAACGCGTCGTCTGCGGTCTTAAGTTATATTTTGAAAGCCAGGCCTACAGTTCAGGGGGCCTGAGTGGACGTCAGGCACCCCCTGCCCCTCTGCATGAACAAACATTCTCTACTGGCCAGACGTCTTCAAGAGCTAGCACGGCAATGTCTTCATCGCCAGTCCTCACCCCGAACTGCGCCGCACCCACGCAGGACGCCCTCGTGCCTATCAGAGACAAGACAGTGGGAGCCCCAGGCTCCACCCAGCTCTGGACGCCACAGAGTGGACCTGGACATGCTGACCACACCGCTGCCCAGCAGCCGCTGTGTCTCCTGGGACCCCAGTCCGAGGTCTTCCCTCCAGCACACGCTGAGCACTCCTGCCCGCCCACAGCTTTCCTGTTCTTGCGGGAAAAACCAGCCCAGATGACAGGACCTTAGGGGTGAGCAGTCAAGAGGGAGGGGCCTGATGGAATTTTCTGGAAAGGATCTGAAGCTCCTTCTAGATGGGGGGGTATACAATACAAGCAAAAAGCGTCACCGGCTGGGCCGCCCGGAGCACGCGGCTCACCACGGAGGGACGCAGCCCGGCCGCCTCCGCCGCTGCTCTCCCGCGGGGCTCATGTCTGGGGCAGAGACCTGCCGATTTCTGGGCGTGTGCAGGTGAGAGCTTGCTCCCCCAGAGAGCGCTGGGGCCCTGCAGATCAGCCGAGAGGACCGAGTCCGGACAGCGTTACTGACGTGCTGTGTCGACATCTTCCTCTTTCTCCCCCTTTGTGGCAGGGCGACTTCAGCAAGAAACAGCGCCCTTTATCACACTGCCGTTGCATGTGCTCGGCCTATTCAAAGCGCTTCCTAGACCTGTGTGCGGGATGCCAACTGGGCGCCTTGGTGACACATGTGAAATTCGAGGCCACGGTGCATTTGAAGGGATTTTTCTTTATTGTGCTTCTCAGCAAAGTCAGAGCTGTGTTGGGAGTGAGGTGGAGAAAAGGCTTGTTACTATTATCGGTGTGTTCTCCCCAAACAAATATTTGCACTTTGATGAAAGCAATCAGAGGTCTCGAAAATATCATAAACAGACTGCGCGTTATCCCAAGAACCCAATGTGCATACCGACAAATAGGACGGCCAGCCCCATGGCAGACAAGAGGACCGAGCTGATGATGAAAATCTCTCAGTCCCAAACGTGTGTTTTCTCCTTTTCATCTTTCCTCCTGCCTCACGTGGAGGCTAGTTGACAGCTGATCATTTTAATCTGTTCTAATTCACCCGTTTTTAAAACTGCATGGCAGGAAGCTCAACCAACATACTCACTGCCGATTATAGGAAAAGTGAGCTGTGGGGGCCGAAAGCTAGCGCAGCGAGCAAACAAGGACACCGGGCTCTCTCCCCACCTGCAGACTCAGAGTCAGCTCATCCAACTGCATGGGTTCACGCCGTCTGTCGGCGTGCGGCATGGGCTTCGCGAAAGCAGAGACGGCGTGGGCCAGCGAGGATGTCAGGTAACGGTAAAATTAAGCTCCGGTGATTCCGGTTTAGATTGCAAACTAAAAGGCCTCATTCTCCGAAGGAAACAGAAGCTCAAACAAACGAACCCCTTCAAGATTTGGAAACTTACCTATTGACACCCTGCTTGACCCAAGATGACGGATAATCCAGCCGTCAAGCCGGGGGCCTCCGCAAGGCTGGGGGAGCAGTGAGGAGCTGACACGGGGGACAAACCAGCCGGGCAGCTCTGCCCAGGCCCCGCAGCCCAGTGTCATGTGCTGCTAGAGGCAAACTGCACATTTGTTTCTGAGCTTTGGAGCATCTCAAACGGGTCAGCGCCACAAGACACAAAAACCGTGTGCGTGTTGTGTCGCTCCATCTGATGCTGAAACGCGAGGAAGCTCCCAAGTCCTAGGCAGACTGCAGAGCGGGCAGAGCGTCGCCAGGGGAGCAGGGGAGCACGGCAGTCACGTCCTTGCTGAATCGGGCACATAGTAGGTTGGATGTGTTTCTTGAGCTTAAGAAAGTTAAACCAAGAGTGGCGAAAGAATCAGGCTGGGCCAACGTCGCTGGTGTTGTGCGAAGGTCCCACAGCACCCGGGCTGGGGCGCTGGGGACAAGGCAGCCGCTGGAGCAGTGACCAGAACCGGAACAGAAACGGGCGCAGGGAGGCACAGAGGTCACTGACGCACACCAGGCCAGGGGCCCCAGCGAGCGTCTCCCATGGGTCGAAGGGTCTATCCAGCATCCTTTAGCAGCCCCAGCCCCCCTGCCCAGGAGCCGGGGTCACAGACACTCTGGGGGACAGACACGGGCACGCTGGAGCTGTGTAGCTGGGCCCCCATTTGGAAGGTGAGAAAAGAGGCTCGTTAAAGGCTTGCCGCAGGTCACGACCCCAAGCCAGGCATTTGGCATTTGGACGTTATCAATAACAGAACATAAATTGCCCATCTGGCAGCAAGGCAGATACTCGACATCACCCTAGAACTCGCTGCAAAGGAGTGTTGTTCTTGACTTACTGCTCTGGCTCTTCCAGAAGCTCAAAGAACGCGTGTAGAAAGGAAGGAAGGGCGCGCGAAACGGGTCCTCTTACACCCTGGCTCTGCGTCGCCAGCAGCCCCCTCCCAGGGGAGAGTGGAGAGGGCCACCTGCTGGCCCAGGCCCAGCACCGGGCGTGGTCATCCCAAACTCAGTCCTTCGGCACAGGCCTCGCTCAGAGCTCAGACCTGGCGCTCAGCACCAACCCAGCCCCTGGGCAGGCAGACGGGCGTGGGCGGGGAAGTGCTGCCTTCGGAGATGCTAACACTGCCTTTGAGGACAGAACTGCGATGTCGTTGGACTTGCCCGGGGTCTCCCCTGGGATACGCAGTGCCTGCCCTGGTGTCCCTCATGCTGACAAGGACAATGAGGACCGGAGGGGTCGAATCAGCCAAAGTCTCTCTGCAGGAGAGTGAAGTGAAGGGTGTCCTGGGGGAGACCGGGCAGGTGGAGAGGCGTGGACACTCACGCAGTAGCCTCGATGGATGCGGCTCCCGCCTGCGGCCAGCCGGGGCAGCGCGTCCTGGTGCTCAGCTAGGGCCTGCAGGGAGACCGGAGCAGTTTCCTTTTCATGAAAACACTTCCCAAGGCCAGTCGGAGGGCATGTGGCACGCACGCCAAAGAGCCTGGCAGGTCTGGAGAGGAGCTGCTGACCACGGCCCACCCGCGAGTCCGAAGGCGGCCGGCACGCAGGATGCTCCGAGTGACCCCCGGAGACTGCCCAGCACCCGCCCGACCGCAGCGCCCGTGCCGCAGGAGCAAGGTCCTTGTTCTGGGTCCTCCCCTGTTGTTTCTTTCTTTTTTTAAAGATTTATTTATTTATGTACACAATAACTGGGGTGTAGGCCAGAAGTGTGGGGGTATGAGAACTCCCCAGAGACAAAGTGGGGAGCAGAACAGGTGGATCCACTGAAATCCACTGCTGAGGGGAGCAGCGGGGAGACAGGAGAGGTCTGCTGCGCCCTGTGGGAAGCTCCCTGGCCGGGGATTGAACTCGTGCCACAGTGGCTGCGATAGCTCCGTAGTGCTGAGACTTAACCCCTTGAGCCACCAGGGAGGCCTCCTTTGTCGTTTCTCATGCAGACCTGCTTTCCCACCTCTCCTGTCCCCGTCTCCACCCCCATTCTCCGCAGCTGCCTTTGTTCTTGGTTTCGCTAACACACCCACCTTCCTTGGATGGTGCGTCTTCTCTTCCAGAGCCTCTGCCAACACGCCACTTCCTGAATGACTTTGACCATTTTCTCAAATCTGACCGGCCCTGGCAGAGCGGAGGGCATCGGCCCCAGCTGCACCGCCTGAACGGAGGGGCAGGCAGAAGCAGTCTCCTCTGTAGTCCGGCGGTGCCTCTTAGTATCCCCACGGTCTGAGCAGCCAGCTGCAGAGTCAGCGGCTGGTGGTGCGGCTGCAAGCGGGCAGCTCCTCTTCCTCCCTTTCCATCTGCCGCCGTGCCAGGTCCCCGTCTGGCAGGGACACCTCCAGGAGGCCACTGGTAAGAGGTCGCGGCTCCAGGAGATTTCAGCCGGGCCCGTGAGCCGCACAAGCGTCCAGCACCCCTGGCACGAGGCAGCTGGGGGAGGCTGGTCTGTGAGGGGCCACAGCTTTGCTGCTCCCCAGTGGGGTGAGCCTCCCAGCCTAAGGGGCGCTTTGAAAACCGGAGTGCCCTGGGCCCTCGCAGGGGTCACCTGGGAAGTGAGTTCTGATCACAGCCATCTCGTGTGCCTCCCCGGTGGTGTTTCAATGACTGATGCAGAATGGGCTTGTTTGTGTCTTGAGCTTAATTCACATTTGGACCTTGTGGTATCATTTGGAACTTTCGCGTAAAGCAAGGGCGTATGAGAACTGCCTGCCCCCATAGCTGAAGCCCACTGCCCCGTCACTTCTTCCAGCTTTTACAACGTATCTGACCAGTGACTCCTGCTGCTTTTCTGCTGAGGTGAAGAAATGGCTATAAAAAAGGATTTTATAAATGTGTGAGCAGTGGGCTGAAGTCCATTTGCATTTCATTGACAAAATTGTATTTTCCAAGTTATGTGGCCTCAAGCAGCTCAGATTTCCTGCCCGGCAACACGACCCCACTCGTGGCTTTTAAGTGTGAGGGCAGCATTTCGTCACAGAGAGTTACACACACCGGTGTGGGGTGTGGGGGTTCTGCCCAGATGGGAGATGCAGGGAGACAGAAACAGAGAAGCAAGAAGGTCATGAGGAGAAGGGTATGCTTTGGGGGGATTCTTCCCTCAGAACCAAATCTCCAGCCCCAGCACCCCCGAGGTACAGCGCCCTTGGAACGAGCTCAGGTGTGGCAGGTGATCTTGCTGACCCGCTGGGGCGTGGGAGTAAAGGTGATGACCCGAACCCTGCAATGGATCCACAGGCAGCCGTGAGATGGGCCCTCTGCGCAGGGGCCACGCCCTCCCCCGCCTCAGTTCTGGAGGAGGGAGCGTGAGCCTCTGTCTTTCAGGAGCCAGAGGTGGCTGGCTCCAGGCCTTCCTCCGCCCAAGCAGACATGTTGGACGGATTCAACGTGGCGGCAAAGAGGAACCTGACAGCAGCAGCCTGGGTCCCGGCTCCAGGTTGTGGTTGCCACCTGTGATCACCGGCCCTCCCTTTCGTTGCCAGGGCTCGGGCTTATAAGTCTTAAGGATGTCTAAGGTTTTGGGCCTCCCTGGTGGCGCAAGGGGTTAAGTCGCAGCACTATGGAGCTATCACAGCCACTGCGGCACGAGTTCGATCCCTGGGCAGGGAGCTTCCCACAGGGCGCAGCAGACCTCTCCTGTCTTCCGCTGCTCCCCTCAGCAGTGGATTTCAGTAGATCTGCCTGCTCTGCTCCCCACTCTGTCTCTGGGAATTCCTCTCACCCCCGCCCTGCACCCCAGCTCTTGTGTGCATAAATAAATAAATCTTCAAAAAAAAAATAAACTATTTTGGCCCAAAAGAACCCCAGGGTGCCAGGGCTCCAAGCTGACAAAGGGACAACAGCGGAGCCCCCGGCCAGCAGCGCAGAGTCCTTGAAAGGCGCCGCTGCGACGAGGGAGAGCCCTGAGGCTTTGAGGCGCTGACACTTTCAAATGTCCAGAGCCGCTCGCTGGGGCCGGCGGCTGCATCCTGGACACAGCTCCGCACCGGTGTCTGGGAAGGAAGTCGACGGCCTGCTGGTCCCGGCAACTGCTCAGTCGACAAACGTGATTGAGTCACAGGCAAGTTTTCAAGAATTTATAATCAAGAGAGGTAATAAATCCACACCCCATCATCTTCCTCTCTGTCACTCTTCCAAAACTTTACCCTGTGAGCCTGTCCCCCCTCCTCACACTTTCCTGCCACCCCAAGCCCCACGGTAGCTAAAGACAGATATTTCACACGGGCGCTGACATTCCAGAAATACACGCTTTTTAAATCAGTCATCGTTGTGCTGTGGGTTTTTAAGAATCACAAAGCACACCAATTTTCTCCACCTCTGACCATACCAATTTTGATCTTCTAAATGAGGTATTTATTCCATAGCTCTTACACATAAAACTTTGATAATAAAATAGGATTCTACTGTCTACCTTGGTCTTCTGATAAACCATAATAAAGCTTCATCAGCAAGTCAAAATTGACACTGTTATGAAGTTTGGATTGAGCTCGGCTTCTCTGAACACAGAAATTGACATTTCTCTAGACTGGCGATGCTTTTAGTACCTATTTCACCTAAATTATATACCATGGCACCTTTCCCAATCTTAGAGACTTTTTGTAAGTTTACTGGAATTTCCCAAGTTCAATGCAATACAGTCATTGGAAAGAAAATATTCACTAATGTTCAAGTTGTGATAGGTAAACTTATAATTTTTTCTTTTTAGTAACCAAAGACCAAAATCAAATATAGAAACTAGTCCTTGTACCAACTTACTTGCCTGCCCTTCCCCTGCAAACCATAGTTTTCTAAATTTAAGACAAAAATGCTAAACATTAAAACTAATTTGAGTAATTATTAACATTAAACTAAATAAAAACTAAAGTAACTGAAGCTCCTATTAAATCATTTAGGTTATCTCTAGAAGGCACATGCAGACTGTCATTCCATGAAGTTTCTGGAATTCCACGGAATCCTAGTGTTTTTTACCTACAAAAACACTCTTAACCTGAAACACAAGATTTCAGGTTAAAAGTATCATATTTCAGTGACTTCCTTCACTATAATTAATTTGAAGCTATTTTTCTGTCCAGGAAAGCCTAGTGAGTGACAGCTTTGTCTGAAGGGCACCCGCTCCGTGGTGGCGAGGGCCACATTTCAGCTAATTTTCCGCTCTTATTATCTTGCTCTCCTGAGATGGACTTTAATAGATGGCTGGAACACCCACAACATGACATTTAGCAAAGGAGTGTCAGTGGCACCTTTGGCCTCAACAAAGATGGAGCCACCAAAATATAAATCAAAGAAAATGTAAGAATATATCGGAAGAGAAAAGATGAGTGGTCCTGCACACTTAAGACACGAAGTGCCTCAGGGGATCTACGGAGCGAGCAGGGCCAAAAATAATGATGTGCCAACTGGAGACAGTTAGCTCTCTGCCAAGAGAGGAAGCGACGGAGAAGAGCAAGAAAGTCTTCAGATTTCAAACCACACAGGTTCCACCGAGAGCCCCACCTCCAACTATTTCTTTGGCAATTCTCTTTTTTTCTAGGAGCCTCATAGAATCTTCTCAGAGCAGAGAGTGACAGTGACGCCTGCCTCCCCAAGTCACGTGACTGTCAGATGACTCAAGACAATAGGCAAGGAAATGCTTTCTACATTCAAGGAGCTACAGAAGATTAGCTGAAAAGTAAGAGGCGTTTTGATGAGAGGTTTTCACTGGAGCACAAGATACAAAAGCTATTGCCAACTAAGAGAAGTGCTGATCCCACAAGCCAATTTACAAATCTAAAAACAGCAGCAGAAGTTTCACTATAACACTTTACTATTCTAGAGCAGTTTGAGGCTCACAGATAAACTGAGCAGAAAGTACACAACAAACGTGTCCTTTGTCCGGGCCTCCCTGGTGGTGCAACAGGTTAAGGATGAAGCTGTCCTCAGCCACTGCAGCACGAGTTCAATCCCTGGCCAGGGAACATCCCACAGGGCACAGAGGACCTCTCCTGCCTCCCTGCTGCTCCCCTCAGCAGTGTACTTCAGGTGATCTGCCTGTTCTGCTCCCCACTCTGTCTCTGGTGAGTCCTCTCGCCACCCCACACCCCTGGCCTGCACCCCAGCTTGTATGCATAAATAAATCTTTAAAAAATAAAAATAAACATGTCCTTTGTCCAACTCCTGATACAGCACGGTGTGTGGAGCTGGTCTGCTGGAGACGGGTGGGGAGCGTAGAAGAAGTCAGCATCTTCGTCGCGAAGTGCATTGCAGCAACATCCCTTCATCATCAATCAAGACCAAGGGCTTCTGTGGAAAGGCCGAGTTAGCAAGTCGCTTCTAGACTCAGCGGGAAACAGTGAGCTGGGGGCCGAGTCCCACTGGAGACCAGAAAGCCACTGTTGACTGATGTAGTTGTGCTGCGTGCAGCCTCTGGTCTGAGCTTGCTAAAACTGACTGAGCGTTTCTCTAGGAAAATGAGAGCGCACTTTACTGACATTTTACTTTCTTGGAAGACTCCCAGGGAGACTCCCTGGAGGGCGGAAGGACCCCAGCACAGAAGAGCCTGGGTTGAGAAGCAGCAAGAAGCCAGAAGCAGGGGTCGGGGGGCGGGGGCCCCACAGGGTGCAGGGCGCGTGCACAGAGCCTCACCAGAGACTGGGACTTCTGCTGTTGATCTCCAGACACTCTGCGGGGACCGACAAGACAGTCTGCTGTGTGCGTGGCAGGCTCCAGAGAGCGCAAATGTACCCCACGAGAGTGGCTGGTGAAATGAGAACTTTCCGGAGCCCTCGCCTTGGTTTCATGCTGAGACATCAGGAACGGGAGGGAGGAAAATGGCAAAGCAGGAGGCGGCTCCCCACGGGGACAGAGGCTAGGCTGCTCATCAGGGGGACCCTCCCGGTGGCCAGCCTAACATGGACCCTTGCAGGAGCACACGGGGCAGCCTCTGTTCGGTTAGGTGATGCGCTCCGTGAGCTTGCACACTGAGAGTCACCGAACTGAAGCTGCATTTGAGGTATGAAGCTCTCCACTTGGCCCTGGGAGAACCTACCACCTACTGGGAGGTCACGGAAGGGTTGTGCTCGAAAGAAAAAGGGGTCGTGGGAGCTCAGACACAGTTTGGTAGATTGTGCGGTTTGAGCTGTAGAAGGCCTGACTGGAGCTGCTCGGAGCTGCTGCGCAGAGGCCGACGCTCAGATCGGGCGGAGAAGCTGCACAGCTCACCACGGAGCAGCCTGCGTCCTCAGCACCGACTGGAGCTGCTCACTTGAAGCTGTCACTTCTAACCTCACCTGTCGATCCGCCAACCGTGCACCGTGACTATTCCGGGAAGGAGCATCTATGCACATTACCCCCCCTTGCCCTTCCCGCTGCCCGGCCAGCCCTGCCCTGTGACGCAGCCCTGTCTGCACAGCTACCTGCGGGGCCCGCCACCCAGGACCCCCACGGTAAGAACGCTTTTCCGTTCCCGCTGGCGGTCTCTTCCACGCAGAGTGAATCTGTCGGAGGCGGGCGATCCACCCGGGAGCCGTAAGTCGTGGATTTAGTAGAGAGCCAGGAGGGACTGCCCAGGAAGTGGATAATTTTAGCTGCTTTGGATGAAGCCTGTTACTGCCTGGAAGAGTCCCTGGAGATTTTTCTGGTTCTCAAACAGCGGGTGGAGACGGATCTCGGGCGACAGAGTTCTCTTCGCCAAGTGGAGTTGTGGACGCTGCGAACAGCTGACCTCACAGCGGCGACTGCGCCATCACGACAGGTGTGAGGTAGGAGACAGGTGAGCCACGCCGCGGGACTCACGAGGGCAGCCGTGGCGTCAGGAGGGCGCTGCGGTCAGCGCCCACGAAGTCCATCCCTGTTCAGAGACGACGGGAAGGTGGGGCCCTCGGGGACCGCAGGACACGCCCTTCGTTCTTCACTCCAAACGCAAACAGCCCAAACGCGCCCTGCTGCACCCAGTGCTGCCCCAGACACAGAGCTTAGAAAGGCAAGTCCCGCCTCCGGGAACAGCCTAGCAACGGGATTGAGCAGCGCGGCACCCAAGTAACCAGCTCTTTGGATTTGGGGGTCACATTTACTCTGTGGAGATACATATATACAGCATCTTTCTCATATCTGTATACAAAATTTAAATATTAGCTTTATGGAAACTTTATACAACTTGCAGATGACCTCACATGTATCTACACTGACCCTCTACCTAAACTACTCAAATGGGCCATCCTTTAAACCATAACATGGTTTTTCATTTGTTTCAAGCACCTTAATAGACGAAAAAAGCCCATCTGTCTAGGAGATGATGTGGTCAGCTTTAACAAAGGCCACGGCGGATCATTTTAAGGGTAGGTTGTTTCCTAGGCCCTCGGTCAGTGCCTTTGAGGACAACTTTCTAAGTTAATAGAAAACTCTCAACCTAAAACTGAAGACTTAAAGGCAATTCAGGGTCATCCTGACGGAAGACAGAAAGTTGGTTCTTGGGACCTGCTGGAAGAACTCTTGGTCTAATAAACTCCTGGGTGACCGCGGGTAACAGGAGGGCTCAGTCAGGTGACTTCCAGAACACAGCCCGTGGGCTCCAGCTCCGGAAGCATTAACTCCCTAACAAACCGGCGTGTCCAGCTCATCACTTAAAAAACAGCCATAATCCAAAGTCCACTGGTTTCACGATTTCCTGTTTTCCAGCTCACTAGTCCTCTTCTATCTTCTCTTTAATAAAGGAAGCTTCTAGCCTTCACTTCTCAGCCTGCTCCTCAATCTCTACCCCCAAGCTAGGAAGTGGTGTCTAGTAAACTTGGCTTTGTCTCAGGAAAGAGCTGCCGGGCGAGGATCTGTGCTCTCTGAGCCCTCGTAAGAAAACGACGTAACTCAGTGTGGGTGCTTTGGGCAAGAATCTAAGCTTAGGGTCCCCAGACATAGTTCTCAGTTGACTCATTTCTCATCGTGGACCAACGCACAGTCAATGTACTCTCCGTTCCCCACCTGGCCTCAGTGGTGCTTGTGAGCCCCAGACGGGGCATCGGAAAACCACCTAGAGGACTGTCTACAGGCCAGACATGGGAGGGGCCCGCCATGCAGCCGGGCTTGTCCACCTCCCACACTTAATAGCATTAGGTGATAAACATGCTCTTCACAAAGCGTCAGCAAAGGAGCTACGATGGAGTAAGTGAGGGCTACTAAATTTTACTTATCTTTCCCCAGTGAGGTCTTCAGGCCACTTACTTCTTAAGCAGAGAACACATAAATTAACCCACTTCCTGAAAGAGCCACTTTTTCCTTTTCACAATTCTTGATAGAGCTCCCAGGTGGTCAAATGCCTAACACTTCAGTTCCATTCTGCAGACAACCTGGGAGTTACGCCGATGTGGAGCAACAACTGCTGAAACAACAGAGGCGTCTGATGTGCAAAAACAAGTTCGAGGCTGCAGAGCTCACTGCCCCGCGCAGACCTAGCAGCAGAGCCGCCGAGCTCGTGTCCAGGCTGACAGCCACGCGACATGCTCCGCCTTCTCCTACTAACAGAACTCTGATTTCCTATTATCGTAAAAGACTTATTTTTCTGGATGCACACAGGAACTAGGGTACAGGCCAGAGGTGTGGGAGCTAAGAGGACTCACCAGAGACAGAGCGGGGAGCAGAACAGACGGATCCACTGAAACTCACTGCTGAGGGGAGCAGCGGGGAGACAGGAGGGGTCCACTGCGCCCTGTGGGAGGCTCCCTGGCCGGGGATCCAACACAGGCCACTGTGGTGACAATGCTGAGACTTAACCCCTGGGCCACCAGGGAGGTCCTCCTTTGTGTTTTATAAATATATTTAGGTGGTTGTTTGTCAAAGGATTCCATGTAGTTACTTGCAACCGTCTTACAGATGTCATCTTGAACAATGAATAAATTCTTGGTAGCTCAATCAGATTACAATGAAATAAGTGAATGACTATGTATCACTGCTGATTGACAGTCCTTAGAAAAGTTTCCATCTTTTACATAAAAAGTAAATAACCTAGGCATAGTGTGCACCACCGTGCCTGTGCATGTTTATGCAAATGAGGAAGAACATTTCCAGTAGAATAACTAACTATCAAGATTTAGTTAAAGTGCTTACTGGTGATGATGTTTTTGGGAAACATTCAGCAAATATCCAGTAGGCAGAGTTACTAATAATGCTCATTCCTCATCTCTCCACCATGAGGAATGAACATGCGCGCGCACGCGCACACACGCGCGCACACACACACCCACACACACCCAAGACTATCTACTTTGGCAGGGATGCAATAAAACTCAACACTTGAAAACAGATGCAAATGCAGTTTGCAAAAAATATGACTCAACTTCCTGCCGCTGAGGGTGTCACACTCGCCTCTCGGGTCAGCCCACACGGGCCTCACAGCAGATGCGGAAACTACCCTCCAGGGACCGGCCTGGGAGCTCAAGCCCAGGCCAAGGCCAAGCAGCCGCCCGCCCCGACCTTCCCCTTCCTGCTCTCGTCCTCAGTCTTCTCCCACCGAAGCGGGCGAGAGCCCTGCAGGAACCCGTGGGAGCCTCGAAGATGGCCCAGAACCCCGCTGCAAGTGAGCGCCCTCAAACGCGCACGCTGCGTTTCAAACACATGCGCCCTGCGGCCGCTGCCGGCTCCGAGGCCTGGACAGTCTGCTGAAAACCAGCTCACCGCAAGCGACCCACGCGGTGGTCCCCTGCTCTGCGGCCTGCCTTGCCTGCGTCGGGAATGCGATGCTTTCTGTCAGGTACAACCGGGTCTCCGGGCTGTGAGCGCCACAGATCCCGCCCCGCCCCCCAGCCGGCGGGGGGCTGAAGTTCCTGTCTTCCCCGAGCAGGGGGGTCTGTCTACCCCCACCCCCTCCCCCCAACACACACAGCTGCGGCAGGAAAGAGGTGGAGAACGAGCACACAGAACATCCCAAATACTCGGGCAAAACTGTCACCTCAACTGGGGCAATCTTGAGAGCCGCTGCAGCAATCCAACTCAAGGCAAGAGGCTAGAGACTCTAGAGCTGACTGAAGACACGACTATGGTCAGATCTCTAAATTGTAACAGAGAAACTGGGAGGGAGGCCCAACAATTCTGAAGACACAGGAAAGAGCTAAAACGAAGATGAGAAGGGAACCAGGGCAGCGCACGTGGCCCGGGAGAGACTGAGGCGGGGTCTGGCGCCAGGGCGTGTGCACAGGTGCAGTGGGGGCACTTTCGAGGCAGCTGAGCGCACCCGTGTCCTTCCCTTTCAGCAAAGAGTATTTCTGAAAATCTGCTTAGAAAATGGATCACTGCATGTTTTGAAGTTCATCCAACAGGATGTAATCACCATGTAAATACAGACATCAAAAGGATGGTCCAGAATGACACCGGAAGGAAGAACCGGCGGCCAGACGAGGGCCAGGCCCACTTAGAAGCTGCGGAATCAACAGAAGAAATACCCGTGTTGCCGTCTGCCCCCTCTCCATCCCGTCCCTTGGTGTGAGAGACAGACAGACAGAAACACACACACACACACACACACACACACACACAGGCTTCCTGGTAGGCCTACCTTGTAATACAAATCAAAACAACGAGTGGTTCAGCAAACAGCCTCGCCACTGGAACATCCAAAATGCGTCTTAAAATATAATTATTTAAATGACACACATACTTAAATGTTAATTTATGAACTGCCTAAGGCCATAGATTACCTACAGGACATGGCATAATTTGCAATGACCCTTGTGTTACACTCTAAAAACTCAAACACTTAAAAGCTGACCAGTCAGTAAAAAGTCCTTGTTACATATGGGAGAGTCGGTCTGGGTCTTAAGAGGAGTAAGGAGACTCCTGGCCAACAATTAATCTGTAACAAATATTAAGTTTAGGAATAATTATACATTTAGACTACATTTCTTAATAAATTTCTTCACATAAATTGTCCCTAATCTATAAACTAATTTTAAATAACATCCATCACGCCAGGCATTTTACATCTTTCTCTATTTATTGCACCATTTCTCATCAGAAACCTTTTAGCTTTAATGCTATTCCATGGCGGAGGATCTCATTAGAGTGGCAAAGATAAAGTTCTTTTTGAGATAAAGTAATTACAGCGACTGGGGGCGGGGGGTCGTCCGGAGTGCTTGGTTGCAGTCATCTTGCTTCTGATCCCCGTGAAGACCAATAAACTGAGTGCAACCAGAGACACCGGGGCGGATAACTGGGGCACCCAGAGTTTACGGGAGGCACTAGCTGTGCGAAGCCCATCAGAACTGCAGGCCTGAGAGGCAAGTTTAGAATACGAGTTCGGCAGCTGCTTTGATGCTTTTGGGGTAAAAAACTCTTTACCTGAGCAAATAACAGTAAGAGGTAACATTTTCTGAATGTTTATGATGAGCCAGGCACCTTGACAATTAAGTCATTTAATCCTCCCTGTGGTGCTAATGACAGTAGCGCTACCATTTTGGAACAAGGAAACGGAGACCTAAGGACGTAAAGCGACGTGCCCAAAGCCACGCAGCTAGTGGGCATCGGCACAGAATCCGTCCAGATCTCCGGAGACAACAGGCCCATGCTCTTGGCCGACCCTCCCGGCATCTCAGGCCCCCGCTGCCAACAGGGCCACGCACCGTGTGTCCACCCCACACCGCCCCCGCGGGGCCCCAAGGACTACTGAAATCAGCCACTATTTTACCAATAAACATCCTTACTACACGCTGAGCCTGTCAGGACGACGCCAGGCCTTCCTGTCAAAGCCTGGCTCTCCTCAGCAGTCACAGTGACAAAGACTGTGGGTGATGGCTGGTGCAGGGTGACAGGGAGGGACACACCCCAGGCTGCAGGGAGAGCACTGCTAGACCTGCGCAGAGGCCGCAGGGGGAGTGGAGGACCCCTCCCAGCATGAGACACAGGATGGCGCCTCGTCATCAGCTGCATCTTCTAATGAGGCTTCTCTAGCCGGGCAAAATGTTTAGCAAGTCAGGCAGTCTCTGTTCTTGTCTTGTGTGTATGTGAATCGGAGTTTGGAGATCTTTGGGAGACTGATCTGAGAGTTCCAGGTGTCCGTCCGTCCGTCCGTCCGTCCATCCATCCATCCATCCACCCATCTTGCTTCCTTACTGACATCTCTTTTTTTTCAAAGATTTATTTATGCATGCATACAAGCTGGGGTGCAGGCCAGAGGTGTGGGGTGGTGAGAGGATTCACCAGAGACACAGTAGGGAGCAGAACAGGCAGATCGACTGAAATCCACTGCTGAGGGGAGCAGCGGGGAGACAGGAGAGGTCTGCTGCGCCCTGTGGGAGGCTCCCTGGCCGGGGATCGAACTCGTGCTGCAGTGGCTGCCGATAGCTTCATAGTGCTGAGACTCAACCCACTGCGCCACCAGGAAGCCCCTTCCTGACATCTCCTTCTTCACACCCCACACTTGCAAATAAACAGCAGGACTGACAGTGGAAGAATCTGACCTCCTGAGATTCTAATCTTGAGTATGGGCTCAAAGGGGAAGGGAGAGCGAGAAAGATCTTTAAGTCTTTCAGCTATTTCTTTTTTCCCAGTATAGAGTCCTTTTTAAATTTCCAGTTATTTCTAAAAGCAGTCTTTTTTTCAATAGAGCTAGGAAAATCTTATTTTTTTGCCTGTTTTATATGAATTTTTAAAAAAGCAAATAAAAGAAAGGCTCACAGTACATATGAGAATGTGACTTGGTCCTTATTTAGCTTTCCAGATGAAACAGTAATGACATAGGTCATTTTAAAGTTGTTTGTATTTTTATTCCAGAACACAAGCAGAAACGCATGAGCATGGAAAGGCAGCCTGCCCTCTGTGTTCAAGCCTGTGATTTCTGCATGAGCCTATGTGGACAGTCCTTGAACAGACAATTGAAAACTGGACAGCTGCCATGTTTTTCCAATCAGCTGTGTTCTTTTCCAGTGAGTGCTCATTTTTCTAGAGACTATTTTGGGCAGTGGAAACCTTGGTCAAGGTCACCATGAAACAAAGAAGCTAATTTGACTGGGAGACAGAGGAAAAATTGGTGTCCGAGCTGATTCTCCACTTACCATCAAGGCCAGAGCAAACCTGAGACATCAGTTTCCTTAACATCAAGACAGGACCAGCGTTCCTCCCTTGAGGACGTGTTGTGAGTGTCATATTAAATATGAAACATTTAAACAGTTACACCCGAGAACAGTATGTGTGAGAGCGGCTAATTATCATCACACGCAAAATTTAAATAGTGTTGAGGGAATGTTAGATTTATGGGAAGTCTCCAAGACAACACAACAGCAAATCAGGATGTTACTACTAAGACTCATGAGAAGCATGGGGTTTGTTTTTTCAAACCAGAAAAAAATGAAATGATGTTTTCAGGAACAAGCCAGGTGCTCACGAGGTTCCACTTTTTCTCCCTGTATAGAGACAGGCCCTCACATGTGCGCAGAAAAACCACACGGGGCCCCGCTAGAGCTCGCCCATCACACAAGACCCCAATTCTCCTCTTTTTGCCCCTGACCAGGGTAAATCACGCAAGTTGTAAATATTTACAAAATTTGGGAAAATGAAACCTGAAACTTGTCTGTTCTCTACATAAAAACGCTTGCACTTAGGCAATCTTCAACTTTGCCACACCTAAATTCTCAGGCGACTCACCAGGGGACCAGTTAGCTGTCTACAAGGTATTACTTAAAGGTGTGACTGATGGCGCATTTTTTTGTTTTGGATGAAAACTTGAAATTCCTGGCCTCCCATTTGCAGGGTTCCAGTTAGCTGCATTTACTAACTACAGTAAGAGTCATCTTTGAGTTCATCTTCCCTGAACACTTACGTGCATTTTTTCGAAGGGTAGTTGTGAATGCTATTTTAAGTAAACACGAAGAACTGGATCAACGAACACTGATTATCAGATTTGTATGGCAAGCAAGTTATCCGAGCAGATGCTAGGAGTTTTGAGAAACACAGAGAAGACTTTTAGCTCCTGGCTTTAACACGTGTTAACTGTGTGACTCGGGGCTCATCACGGAACCTCATGGAACCTCCTGGTTAAAGACATTGTATAAGAATGTCTACTAGGCAGGTCAGGCATAGGAATTCGAGAAAAGTACAAGTACCAGAATATAAACACAAGGAAGGAACTCAGTCAATTGGAGGGCAACAATCACAACCGCTGTGACGAAGGCAAGTACAAACGCCAAGTCCCATGTTAGTACGTGGGGATCTAGGGACTTAAAGTGCGAAGGCCCCAGTGCAGACGCCATTCTTTCGATGCTGCCAGCAACACAGCCCGTGGGGAAGGCACAGTGTGCAGTCTTGAAAACAAACCAGGAACCCGCACTGACACTCACCTTAGGAGATTTACACTCTTGGAATACAGATAATGGACAATTGCATAGAATATGAAGAGTGAGCTAATGATACCTGTAATAACACAGTTGATGTCTTGGCCTCTCAAGGGAGGGAATGCAAGAAGCGGCCAGATAGCTCGAGAAACACTTTAGAGAGAGGTCAGCAATGTGCAGAGCAAGAATAACGCAGAGGGAATGAAAATCTGAAGTTAATAATGAAGGGTGGAGCAGCTCTGAGAACTGACCATGTCTGGGGCAGGCAGGGGAGCGGGCATCTGAGGTGGGGACCCGACTGAGCGGTGATGTGCCTTCACCACGGAGCCTCTTGAGAAAGGGTGGGGTGGGAGCCTTCACTTCTCTGAAAGGAGAGACTCAAAACGTGGACTGATTTCACAGTGCGCACACACACACATGCACATATTTGTATAGTTAATAGGTATGAACAAAAATAGTAACAAAAAATAACAAGAACAAAGCATTTAAGATTTCCAAGTATTTATGTTCCAGCTCCTTTTCTAAGTACTCTTCACATATTACCAGTCACACAACTAAGACACAGATACCATGACCTGTCAGCAGATTTTCCTACCTTGACAGAGACAGGCAGCAATGGCAGGGGGAGTCTGGCGTCAGGTCATTTTAAAGCTTACGCTGTGCCACCCTCACCGGTACCTTGCTTCCAGTGACAGCTCACGCCACGCCAGGCTCTACTAAGCACCCACATTCATGGATGGTTCAACCCCATTGCACTTATTTTGGTTCGGTGCATTTAGACAGATGTACAGGTTACTTTTTCTTCCATTTGCTCTTTTTTTCCCCACACAGAGCCTATTTTCATTTCATTTTAATTTTTTTAAAGATTTATTTATTTATGCATACAAGAGCTGGGGTGTAGGCCAGAGATGGGGGTGATGAGAGGACTCACTAGAGACAGAGTGGAGAGCAGAACAGGCAGATCCACTGCAATCCACTGCTGAGGGGAGCAGCGGGGAGACAGGAGAGGTCTACTGTGCCCTGTGGGTCAGCTCCCTGGCCCAAGACTGAACTGGTGCTGCAGCTTCAGACAGCTTCACAGTGCTGTGACAACCCTTGCACCATCAGGGAGGGCCCATGGAGCCTATTTTTAGTAACAGATGAAAGATTTACACAATATGAACAGAAATCAGAGTATGACCCTACTTTTAAATAAGAAATTTCACATAACATTCCACATTTATGGTTTTTCTTTATTAAAAAAATGAATACTGGCCGCGACTCCCAACTACCACTTGCCTCTCATATGTGGGCTGTGTCCACTCTCACCCACCAAGGCCCTCACTATCCCCTTACTGCCTGCATCTGACCCGGTGCTTGTTTACCATAGGCGTTTTCTATGGCTGTCGGGCCTACCTCACTTCCAGGTAGGCCAGTAGCAGGAACCAGTCCCTTCAGCACAGCAGGCGGTGGGGCCACCAATGCCCACATCTGCCTGTTTTCAACCCCCTTTGCCAGGGCTGAATCTGCTTCCGACAGGCTTTACGTGAACTTGGTCAGACCCACCTGTGTGGCACACTAATGCATGGAAGCTTTACAAATGCACCTGCCAACCTCAGACAGAGCCTCTTACCAGATGGGCCCAAAGTTCACATTCAGAATGTTCAGAAGGGTGGAATTCTCTGGGCAGGCAGATATTTCTCTCTCTCTCTCTCTCTTTCTCCCGCGTGTGCACGCTCACACACACACACACACACACACACACACACACACACACACACACATTGGGCAGAAGGATTAGTCCTATCTAGTTCCTATTAATGCTACTGAAAATCCCAAAGAAACAACTCAAATGCGCCGAATCTTTCAGAACAATGAAATGCTTTCAGAATAGCAGCAATAAGCAAGACAGTCAGGAGGCAGCTCTCCTATGTTATCGGTGTTCACCAGTAAGTAGGAAAATATTTTACCCTGGTTACAAACAAACTTCTAGTCTGACACAGATCTGGGTCTCAGAACTTACCATTTGTCAACTACGTTTAATTAGGTAAAAACCCAATTGGTTTCTTATCCCAGGAAAGTACTACATCAGCATAGTCTTAGATAAGACTGAAAATCTCGTATTCTTGCAAGAGGATTTCCAGTTCAGAATTAAGCAGTTTGACAAATGAAGCAAAAGCCCAGAACCTCTGCTACTTTTTAGACCATCTGCCTCACCACTGCAGCTATTTGAGCAGGTGACCCTCAGTGTAAGCCAAGGCTGTGCAGAGGCTGTCATTGCATTGACAAGTGTAACTCGTACAGTCTGGGGTCAAACCCCAGCCACCCCCAACAGACTCTTGCTATTTTATCTCTTTAAACCCTATTTTCCTCAAGTATGAAATAGAGGTATTAACAATAAAGTCAGTTTGTTGCTATGAAATTAGATGATGCACAACAACACTTGGGATTTCAGTAAGAAAAATGACAGCAAGTTACTACCAACAGGTCACACCCACCCTCAGCCGCAGTCAGGGCTCGAGTCTGCGCCAGTACAATAGAAGAGGCCGCTATGACACCGGAGAGGCAAAGGCAGAGGAGAGAAGCAGGCGGGGCCGTCCTGCGGAGAGCAAGCTCTGGACAGAGGCGCTGTTTCGGGACTGCGCAGAGTAAGAGCCGACCTGAGGCGGCGAGGATGAAGACAGGCACGATGCCCCCACGGTTTTCCTAGGTGGAGTCCCCGAGGCGGCTGAAACATTGAGCGGCACATGGAGCAGTTCCTCCCCCTTCCCCAGGCTTGAGCTGAATCCACTACCCGCCGCTTTCACACCGCGATGCCTGGCATTCCCTTACAGGGCGGCCCGACACAGGCCTCCTCACCTAGGAGCCGCGAGAAGGGTTTGCTAACTGCCCTCTTTGCGTCTGTCACCAGCGTGGACCCAGGGACAGAGCGCTGCAGAGTGGACGGACACTTCCCAGAAAGAAGGCGCAGGCCGCCGGCCGCTGACAGCAGCCTGGACTCCCCGCACCTGCAGCATAAAACCTAAGTGTTCCCGTCATCACTGGGGTCACTGGGCGGGCTCGGGGTGCCGTCTGCACTCAGGCTGCCTCCAAGCACTCGGTCTTTTGCTGGTCCCCGACAATCTCTCCGTCTCGGCCCCTTCTGTGTCCGCGCCTCACGCAGACCAACCCCACGCAACCTCAGGCTGAAGCCGGCAGCCAGCGCGTTCGTGATTTCAGTCGCGGGCCCGCGGGCCCACCCCTGCCGGGCCGGAGAGCCAGGGCGTCGGCTCTGCGGGCCGCCCGCTGGGTGTCCACTCTCCACGTAGCCCTGCGGGCACGAAAGCCACGCAGACGCCAGCCGCAGGGGCGGGCGGCGGCCGTGGGCGCCCCATCCTTTATGGGGGCACTGGCCGCTCCACTCCCCCGTCCGCACGGGTCACGCAACATTCTTCTCTGGAGTTTCAACAACCGCCAACGTTTCAAAACACGCCGCGCCGTGGACGGAGCGCTGCCCCCGCGACCCCAGGCAAGCCCGCGACCCGCACTTCCTGCGGCACCGACGATGCCGTCTGGCTTACGTCAGCACCCCGTGCGCACCCACCCCGGCGTCTGATGAATTTCAACGCGCACGCATAGCCACGTCACCGCGCCACAGCCACGTCACCACGCATGCGTCGGGAGCACGTGCTCCCCGTTCCGCGGGACACCCCCGCGCTGACCCCTGCTGCCGCCACGGTCTCTGCTCGGCCGGCCCGAGTCTGCGTTCGCCTTCCCAGGAGCCGGGCCGGCCAAGGCGGGTGCGACGGCGGAACGACAGGCACCGTCACGCATCGCAGCCACGCAGGGGAGGGGCGACGCCCCCCTCCACGCCGCGAGGCCTCGGGAGACGCACACCCGTCCCTCCCGGCGGCCCTGCGGCGCCCCGCTTACCTGGGCCAAGGTGAGCGTGGCCTGCTGGCAGGTCCGGCACTGCACCCTGAGCTTCCCGGGCTGCACGCTCCGGCAGGGGCCTTTGCAGTAGACGTAGAAGCTGTTGTGGGCCCGTCGACCTGCTGGAGGCAAGAGCAGAGAGCGGTCAGGGCCAGGCCAGCTGCGGCTCGCAGCACCGCCTCGGCAGCGTCTGAACCCGGGGCCGCAGCCCTGAGGAGGCGCACCTGAGTGCCGAAGATCCACACTGAGGCTCGGGGAGCACGAGTCTTTCCCTCTGTGGCCCAGCGCCCCGGGACTTCCTCGGCGCGCTTAGCTCCCCCTGCCAAGGGCAGCCGGAGCTGCCGGGAGGTGGATTTCCCACGCGGGCGCGTGCTGCCGAGCTGTTCGGGAGGGAGGCGTGTGGCGGCTCCTGGGGCTGTCAACACCGCGGCGCCTGAATTCTTGATCATGCGTCTGGACACATTACGGCTCCAGATACTTCCTCTGAAATTCTCATTCTCAGGGACAAACCACCCATTTTCAGGATGTGGTGACTGGGTCACAGTTTGCTACGTTTTTGGTGAAAACTCCCGATGGGGCATGGGAAGACAAGACCCCCACGGAGCTAAGAGACATGTGCAGGGACGGTGTGTCCATTTCACTAGTGTTTCTGACTAGGTATCTGTATTCCAGACGCCATGTTTTCAAGAGTAAAAGCTGGACAGAAAAAAAACCACAATGATTAAATATCTCTGATGATTTCTCCCAAATGGTGCCACACAGGTATTATTCTGGAAACTGGGGGACTCTTTCTGGACGGTTTCACACTTCCCTGTGTGCAAAGAACTAACTTTGTTCAGAAGCACTGACAGGCAAAATGACCACCTCTCTAGATTCCTAAAATTACAAAAGAGTTCTTTTACTCTTCTTGTTCGTGGGCAGCATAGGGGATCTGGCAAAAACTTGGCTTAAAACTGTACTGTTGTCATCAAGAACATCTAGAAAAATGAATGGCATTTTATTGGGTGAAAACCATCAACATCCAAATGCATATGATTTATAAAAAAACAATTAGTATAAAACTAATGAAAAGGCAAAGAGATCCTACATGTTATACAGTTGGCAGTATGTCCTTGGCTAATTTACAGAGTGTCTGCAGACATATTGCATTGTGACTTGTTCAGCCACCTTTATGAATAGTATAGGTGACAATGCTTTGTAAAATGTAAAGCACATGAAGATGTCAAATTTTACTATTTCATTATTTATTGACAATACATTTTATGATCATTACTCTCCAGAGATTAATATTCGGACCCTGTGTGAAAGGGAGGTAAAATGTTTGTATGGATAAAAAGGTCTAATTTTCTGATACATCTCTATAGTTTTAATGCCTTAATGTGTGCCAACTTCAGTCTACGGCCAGGGCAATGATCAGCAAATTTAATAGTTACATAAAACACATTCGATATATCCAAAAGACAAAACTGACAGAACATCAGAGGCACAAGGTCAGTGACAATTTTAATGTGCAGTAAGAAGAGCTTGTGAAGGAGGCAGGGGGCAAGTGTCGTTAAAGCCTTCAGCAGCAACAGGAACAATGCGACTCCACATTTTATAACCTACTGTAAAGGCCAAACAATAAAAAAAGGAGGCAGAAAAAAAAGGACTGGGAAGGAAAGGTTTACAAAGGGAACCCAGGCACAACTCCACTAGCATGCCGCAAGAGAATGTCAGCAGTAGCACTGGTCAACAGTGAGATGGTTACTGACTTAAAAAGGCCCTAATCTGTAGTATCTTGGTGTGCTTAACATGAATATAACTCAAAATTATTTATTAGCTCTCGTTTTGAAGATAGTTCATATAATTCATTTTATATGTTTCACAGTGTAAATTTATCCAGTAGGACTGCAACAATATCCTAAATCAGCCTGGAATGATGTAATATTGCATCACATTGCATAACACCATCATGCAAAAATCATTCAGAGTTCACTGCATCATTTTCTGATGTAATGCAATACTACTACCAGGTGGCTGCTGAAGTAAGCTGACGTCAGCAGTGCACTGTAGAAAGCATGTCAGAAAGGTTGAGCACTGAAAATATTTCAGACTTTATGCGAGACTGTTTAAGCTATTATTACACAGACCTGTTCTTATTTTATATATTTAGGCCCAATACAGAACAGTCATGCCTCGAAAGTGTGTTAACAGTGTGGACAATTTCTGCTCTATTTGTGGGGAAATGACATTGGCTTACCAGAAGAAAAGGATCACTTCTCAAGTAAAGAAGGCTTATCATCTTTACTTCAGATGCAAGGTTGGTGACCAAGACAAGCCTTGGGGCCCGCATCTATGCTGTGCTACAGGTACAACACGGCTTTCATAGTGGTTAGATGGCAGAAGACCATCCATGCCGTTTGCAGTCCCCATGGTGTGGAGAGAGCCAAGCAACCACATAAAAGTCTGACTTCTGCTTGGTCCCTCCTCTTTCTGGCAGAGTAACAAAGCAAAAGAAGTTGAGAATAGTCTACCCAAACATTCTGTCTGCATTGAGACCAGTTCCACATGGTGAGGGACTTCTCTATTCCAGAACCTCCAGCAGAATATTCTCGATTCATCTGATGAGGACAAGGGTGAGCCGACCTGTTCTTTTCCTGTTCCATCAGCATGCAGGGATCCAGATTTTCACTGTGGTGCATCATCAACCCCACACAGACTAACACAGGAAGAACTCAGTGACCTGGTTTGTGATTTGGACTTATCCAAGAACAAGGCAGACTTGCTAGGATCAAGACTCCAACAATGGAATCTTCTAAAAGAAGATGTCACAATTGCTTTCTATCGAAAACGCCACCAGCAGTTGGAGCCTTTCTTCAGGAAAGAAAGTACTCTGGTATTCTGTTCCGATATTGAGGGCCTCATGAATGCCTTAGAAATCACTCATGACCCACAAGAATGGAAACTATTTTTAGACTCTTCGAAACTGAGTCTTAAGTCTGCTTTTGCACAATGGAAATCGTCTTCCATCTATTCTATTCCTGAACAGCTGTACAAGAGACAAGCGAAGAAATCTAAGAAGTAGGGCCTCCCCGGTGGCGCAGCGGTTGAGCGCTGCGCTGTGGAGCTGTCGGCAGCGGCAACGCGAGTTCGACGCCCGGTCGGGGAGAATCCCACATGGTGCGGCAGACCTCTCCTGCCTCGCCCGCTGCTCCCCTCAGCAGTGTATTTCTGATCTGCCTGTTCTGTTCTCCTCTCTGGCTCTGGTGAACCCTCTCGCCGCCCCATGCCTCTGGCCTGTACCCCAGCTTGTATGTATAAATAAAAAAAAAAAAAGAAATCTAAGAAGTAGTTTATGACTTGCTTTTTTACAGGTATTAACCGTAGGCCTATTACTATTGGCATGCATTTTGTGATGTAAACATCTATTTACTGCCGATCACAAAAAAAACTAGAGCCAAATTTGGAATTTGCTGTCATATTCGTGTTGAGCACATATAAATTTATAAGAAATGACTAATTTTATTTCAGTAACATGACTTTTGTAAAAATTTGTTGACCAGTGTAGTTTTCGACATGAAATGAAGCCTCTGAGAAACTGCAGGAGATGGCTCCTGTCTCCCTCAAGCGGCAGCAACATCTGCAATATCATTTGGCTTCTGCTCTATCCAGGCAGACGCCTGTCCACCTCTGCCTGCTGCAAGCTGCAGGCCAGTCCTTGGGAGGTCCTGCAGAAAACAGTGTAGGACCACGTCTGCCGAGGAACAGACACGCCGACACGCCATCCATTACAGAGCTTCCCAGAGCCGCCGGCGGGCTGAACAGCTAGGCCAGCGAGCTCAAGGTCAGGCGGGTCCCGGCTGAGGCAACCGTCAAGCCTCGGGCTCCGCCTGGTCTGGCGCCAGAGCTGGGAACGCTGTGGTCCCCTTCGCGGGCTGGCTCCCCGCCTCTGCGAAGACCTCCACTTACAGTCGCAAGCTGCTCTGCCAGCTGCAGCCTGCACAGGGCAGGACTGAGGACACCCTGCCCTGGGGTCCGCGCTGGTCTGCCCGAGAGCCTGAGTCACACAGACTTGAGCATCGAGTCAGAACTCCTGAAGGAATGAGAAGGCGATTCAAAGAACTAGCAGAAAACCCTTCCGTGGGTGCATGGCCGGCGCCCCTCAGTTACGGGGCTCCCTCCACTTTTCCTCCCAGTGGGTCTTAAAATCATTTTCTCTTCTAATTGACTCTTCCATCTGGCAACCCCCTACGCTGGGCAAAGTCATGAAAGCAGATTGTGTGTGTGATGATAGATCTTCCTCTTTCATACAGTAAGTTTTAAAACCCAAGGAAATATGTGAAAACTTTTATGTTATATCTTGCCCTGGCATTCACCAGTTGTTAACATCTTGCCATAACTAAGTGCCCCTCCCTGTGTGTGTGTGTGTGTGTGTGTGTGTGAGAGAGAGAGAGAGAGAGAGAGAGCGCACACAAGTGCACGCCCACACCTGTCTAGACACAGGAACACTCATATAAGATATATTTACGCTGTTTGGTTGAACAATGTGTCATCAAGCTGTAGACATATTACTTTATCCCTAAATCTTTCAACATCCTAAAAATAAAGCTTTTTTATTCATATAAAACTATAGAGCTTTTTTAGTGATTAGGTTGTTCAGTTTTAAGTGAAGCAAACTTTATCAGACAGTGGTTCTCCAGCTCTTAAAGGGTGTCGAGTAAAAATAGCAGGGATCCTCTCTTCAGCCTTTGGGGGTTGCTAACTACGTGGTCCTCTCCAGCTGCCCCTCATGAGCCCCATGGCCCACCAAGGCAGCGCCAGGGGCGCCCCACACTAAGCCTGCCTGTGGTGGAGCATTTTTGTGAGACTATTTCTCAGGAGAAAAATTGCAGAAAAAAATAGAGGGAGGATTTGACCCCCGGTGTGGGCTTGACCTACAGCGAATCAAGTGGCCCGTGTTCACCAGCGCTCTGGAGGAACCTCTGGGATTGAGGCTTTGCCCCACCCCTGTCAGCATAAACGCATGTAATTATTTGATCATAGATCAATAATAATAAGAAAAGTATAGTCTTTTCATTCCAAAATTGTTTTGCTTTGTTTTTTTCTGGAAGGTAAAGGCGCTGCCATGTACTCGGGGCTCCGCCCAGTGTGTGGCCGTGTCCAGAGTGGCCCCCCGCTGTCCCGAGCTCTAATTCCACGGCCATCTGCACCTTTTCTCTCCCTCTTTGTCCACCTAACATTGAGCCAAGTCTTCTTTTTTCCCTTATTCTCTTTCCTTGCTTCAAAAAGTTGCCTAAAGAATTAGCAATATTTATAACTTCCCAATAAAGTCCCTGTTAAAATAATTAATATACATTATTGCTTTGACTTTTTGAGACAGCAGCAAATCCACACAGCTTCCATTTCTCTTCTAGGTGTTACTAATAATTGGCCTGAAGATGTTGCTTTAAACAAGACAGATGGACACTTAAGACAAGGCCTCTGTGCTGATGGGAACTTCCCACTGACCTCAGAGGTTCCTATCACTGGTTGTCTCAGAGAATCAGAAGTTCAATTGCTTGGATAATTTGTTTTCCGGGGAGGAGAAAGTGAGATTTAACATATTTTATACTGAGATAAATAACGCCTGGTATTGATATGCTATAAAGGGGCAGGTACACAATCGATTTAAAATTACATTTATCACAAAGGAGCACAGTAAAATACACATTAGAACAGGCTGCACAAGAACTTTCTATGACCACAAAATGCTCCCACCTCAGGCTCCCACACAGGAGCTGGTCACCACACCTGCCACTGAGAATCTGGGACGTGGTTAGGAACCAGTCCCTTTGCTTCCTTTAATTTGAAGTCATTAGAACTCCACAACCACGAGTGGGTAGCGGCCAAAATGGAGGGCACAGGAGAGAGAAGAGAACAGACAACAGTGGTGTGTCTGGCCCCTCCTCATCAGGCATGTGGATAACAATACTGAGGGGAGACTCTGTCACCCCCAGTTGAATGCAAGTTACAGCCTCATACCTGTGGGCACTTAATCCTCCTGCTTCTTGGAGACCACCTCCTAGTTTTTATTTTTAATTCTTTTAAAAAAAATTTTTCTTTGCATAGAAGAACTAGAATGTAGGACAGAGGTGTGTGTGGGGGGGTGGTGGTGGTGGTGAGAAGATTCCCCAGAGAGAGAGTGGGGAGCAGAACAGGCAGATTGACTGAGATACACTGCTGAGGGGAGCAGTGGGGAGACAGGAGAGGTCTGCTGCGCCCTGTGGGTCAGCTCCCTGGCCGGGGATCAAACTCAGTCCACAGCAGTGATGGTGCTGAGACTCAACCCCTAGGCCACCAGAGAAGCCCCCTTCCTGTTTTATAAATACTGGTTCTGACATACCATTTCCACCTTAAACCTTCTCTGAACTTTTAGAAATAGCTGAGGTATGATTCAAAAATTGCTTCAGTAAAGTATGTAACTTCCATAGTTTTGAGTCTAAGAGTTATTTTTGCTGAGTTTTATCAGCTTGTTATCTTTGGTTATTTATGTCCCACAGATGAGAGAAGGCATGCAGTAATTGTCATTTACCTTTTGACTTATTTTACTTACCAAGTCACCTCCATATTGTCCATCCATCCATCATTCCCAAATCACTATTTTATCATTTTAATGGCTGAGTAGTATTCCACGAAAGAGAGATAGAGAGAGAAAGAGTGTGTGTGTGTGTGTGTGTGTGTGTGTGTGTGGTGTGTGTGTGTGTGTGTGTGTGGTGTGTGTACACAACATCTTTATCCAGTTGTGTTATTGATATTTAGATTGGTTCCATGTCTTGCTATTTTGAATAATGCTTTTGTTGCTGTGTGTATTTTGCTTTTTGTTGTGTCTTTATGAAGGTAGGGGTGCATAAATCCTTCTGTCTCAGTGTTTTAATATTCTTCAGATAAATACCTAGGAGTGGTACTGCCTGATCATCGGACATTTCCATCTTTCCAAGGCATCTCCACACCGTTCTCTGCAGAGGCTGCCCTGACTGGCATCCCCACCAGCAGTGAGTGAGAGTCCCTCAGTGGGGGTGGGTGACGCTTGTGCATGCGCCAGGGTGCGAAGCTGCACTCCCAGTCTCATTCATCTTTGTAAAAGATTTGCAAATCCATGATGTTTTGATGAAAACTAAGTAAAACTGCTTTAAGCCCAATCAAATTCTCCCTGATTAGTATATAATAACATTATGAAGTATAGACCATGATGGGAGATTTTTACATTGCTTTGAAGTTTACTAGAACTGCATTTCTTTACATGAATCAACTTTTTACTATTATGCCACAGATTCACATGGACAGTAGAAAAAATCAGAAAGGCAACAGTGAACAACTGCATGGACCCAGGCTCGTGGACAGATTCCTCCAGCTGGCAGATGCACTCAAAGAAAATACAGTATTTCCAAAGTAAGAACTGTTTTTGGTTGTGTGATTTGCAAGCTGGTATGGAATTCAAATGTACTCCAAAACTTCACCTTAATGGCGGACTTGCTCAAACTAGAGCTTACTCTTCTTTAAAAGAGAGGCACTGTCATAGCCTCTTTATGAGGGGGACACATGAGTTCCAAGAGGTAGAGGGCCACCCCCGGGACACCCCAGGGGTAGGCAGAGATCTGAGTAGACGTTTTGCTGAATACAAAGCAAACACTCTCCCCTCAACCACGGGATAAGAACCAAGATTCTCCAGTGGATTTTAGTAAAGACTGTGAGGTATTATCTATGGCTACTAAAATGAGGCCTCTCAACACAGGCTGGCCAGCATGGACCCCTGCCCAGTCACCAACTGCAGTCTCAGCCTTGCCAGCCATGTCCCTCACTCAATCAGCTCTAAAGGTTTCCAGGGAATTTCCAAGCACATTTTACAGCACTGGCATTCAGCAAGAAAGTGCAGGTACACAGTCATCAATAAGGGAACATAAATCTCAACGTTCAGGGTCAGCACAAATTCTAAAACTGGCTGTTGTACCAAGCAATGATAATTCATGGCACGGCCCACTTGAAAATCAATAGAATTTCTTATTTATCTTTACGGAAATGATACTTTTCTTGTTATCCTAAAGCTAATTTTTCAGTCTCCTTATTTTTAATGTTTGAAGTGTTAGTTCAATCTATTAAGTAAATGGACACTCAGAGGAATGACCTTAATTAGAGAATATAGCAAGTCAGGTATGCCCCTCCCTCCCACTCCCATTCTTCATTTCATTTCACCTACAATAGGCAATGTAATTACTCTGATATAAATATTTCATTTAACTCTAATAATTCCAATTATCACTACTACCATCCAATATCCGCACAGATTCCTATACTTCAAGTAGGCTATTTTGTCTGTGCCAAATGATGAGACAAAACAGATAATGTTAATAAATCTGATCTTTCCATGCTGATTTGCAAAAGGCCTTTAGTGGTAATTGAGATTCATAAAACCTCTACTCCTTCTTAAATTATGAGCAGAATTCTTTTTCTTTAGTGCACAGTGATTAGCTAGAAATGTGCAGTGATGTCATCAAGGCTGGGGGAGGCAGATAAAATGATCGCCTGCTCTGGGTCCAGGGTGATGATGGGAACTAGCTTCGCTGGTGTGGGTAGCCGCAGTGCCACTCTCGGTGCAGGATTCTTGCGGGCACTCTGGGACCAGGCGCGCGGAGCTCTCTCATGGGACAGGCCTCCCAGGACGCATCACGTTCCTGGCCACACGTGGGGCCCAGCAAGGAACCACCTCTCTCCTGGTCAGAGCTCCCTCTCGCTAAATGTCCACATCACACAGAAGCACTGCACTTGCATACATCAGATTTAGGCCCCGAACGGCAGGGTCTGTGAGGTTGATCCTTCTTCACCTTAGAATATGTCATCCCTGGGAGACGTTAACCCCATTGCTGGATCAACGAACTGAGAAACTAGGAAGATCAAGTAAAGTCATTTTAACTCGATATGGTCCAAGCACAGGAGGGTCAGCTGGCCTGGGCCACAGGAAACAGCTGCCATGTGCCGCCTTCAGCCTCTGCCCAGGAAGAAGACACCCTGCTTCCAGAACGCTGCGCAGGCCCAGGCCAGCACATATACCTCGCCATCTCCGCAAAAGTAAAATTCAACTTAGAGAGATTCAGGAGAGAAAAAAATGCTTACTAGCAATCAGTAGAGCAATGAATGCACTTAGAGTTTCTAAGGAAATGTCTGGCTGGCTAGACTTACTGAATCTTGTCTGCCTAAAGAATCACGGGTAAAGTACCAGGATACAAAATCAATGCACAAAAATCAGTAGCATTCTTATATGCAAACACCCAATCTGAAGTAGAAGAAATTAAGAGATCCATTCCCTTCCAAATCGAAACTAAAAAAATAAAATATCTGGGAATAAATCTAACAAAAGACATAAAGGACTTATACAAAGGAAACTATAAAACACGGTTGAAAGAAATAGAAGAAGACACAAGAAAATGGAAAGGCATCCCTTGCTCATGGATTGGAAGGATTAACATTATCAAAATGGCAATCCTACCAAAAGCAGTTTACAGATTCAACGCTATTCCAATAAAAATCTCAATGACATTCTTCAAAGAAATAGATCGAATACTGATGAAATTCATATGGAACCACAAAAAACCTCGCATAGCTAAAGCCCTCCTGACTAAAAAGAAAGAAAACAGAGGAATTTCACTCCCTGATTTCAAACTATACTACAAGCCATAATAATTAAAACAGCATGGTACTGGAACAAAAACAGACACAAAGACCAATGGAACCGAAGAGAATACCCAGAATTAAAGCCGCATATCTATGAACAACTAATCTTTGAAAAAGGGGCAAAGAAAATGCAGTGGAACAAGGACAGTCTATTCAATAAATGGTGCTGGGAAAACTGAACAGCTACATGCAAAAAAATGAAGCTAGGCTACTACCTCACACCCTGCACAAAAGCCAACTCCAAATGGATAAAAGACGTGGATGTAAGACTTGAAACCATAAAATGTATAGAAGAAAATATAGGCAAAACTCTATATGACATACATTTCAGCAAAATCTTTAAAGACACATCCCCCAAAGCGAAGGAAGTGAAGGACAAGATAAACACATGGGATTACATCAAAATAAAAAGCTTCTGTACAGCAAAAGAGACATTAACCAAAACTAACAGACACCCTACCAACTGGGAAAAGATCTTCGCACACAATACATCTGATAAAGGACTGATAACAAAAATCTACAAGGAGCTCACACAACTCAACAAAAACAAAGCCAATAATCCAGTCAAAAAGCGGGCAGAAGAACTAAAAAGGCACTTCTCCAAAGAAGAAAAGCAAATGGCCAACAGGTACACGAAAAAATGTTCAACATCACTTATAATCAAGGAAATGCAAATGATAACCACAATGAGATACCACCTCACACCTGTGAGGACGGCATGCATTAAAAATACAGGCAACAACAAATGCTGGAAAGGATGTGGAGAAAAAGGAACTCTTCTACACTGCTGGTGGGAATGCGAACTGGTCCAACCACTATGGAAGGCTGTATGGCGATTCCTCAAACTGCTAAAAATGGAACTTCCAAAGAACCCAGCAATAACACTTTTGGGAATCTACCCAAAGGACACAAAAACACTAATCCAAAAGGATACCTGCACTCGTATGTTCATTGCGGCACTGTTCACAGTAGCAAAGGTATGGACGCAACCCAGATATCCAAAAATAGATGACTGGATCAAGAAAATGTGGCCCATATACACAATGGAATACTAGTCAGCATTCAAAGAAGATAAACACATGCAATTAACAGCGACATGGATGGAATTAGAGGGGATCATACTCAGTGAAATAAGCCAGAAAGAAAGAGAAAAATATCGAATGGTTTCACTTATAATAGGACTATAAGGAAACCAAATAGGAGAGAGACACTTAGTGGTTTGAGAGTGGGGGGTTAGGGAAGGGAGAGTTAGGGCACAAAATGAGTAGAAAAGAACACAAGGGACCACAGAGATGGATCACGGGTGAATTGGTGGTGGGCTACCCAAGAGGAATACAAAATGTAAAATATATAAATAACAATAAAAAATATATATATATATATTTTAAAAAATACAAAAGAAATGAATCACGGTGGTCAGGAGGGGTGAGAACGGCACAGAGGAGTCAGACTGGGGGCCAGAAGGAAACAGAGTATGAGGCACCTGTGGGGAGCCGCCCATCACGAACAGTAACAACCGATACTGGTGTGCGCCCGACACTCCTGTTGTACGTGGGAAATCAGGAAACACAACTAAGGCAAGCCTTGTCTTTACAGTTTGAAATCCCGAACTCACTCCGACATGGTTCACGTACCACTCAGCAGGTATGGAACACGCACACAGTTAGGGAAGCAGCTTAGTGTCCCGAGAACACTGTAAATAAACCCCCGTGGTGGGGTGGGGGTGAGAAAATGCACCACTAATACGTAATCTTTCACCTCGAAGGTTCTTTGATGTTCAGTTTCTGATGTGATCGGGCTGCACTTTTCCATACGGATCCTACCTGGAGTGTGTCCAGGAGCATCTGCTCACACTGCTGAGCCCTGGGCCTTTCCAAGGACAGAGCCTTCCGCCCACAGCAGATGGAGCCTGCCCCGGGCTGCTGAGCAGCGAACCCCACCCTAATATCGCCAGCTAGAGCTTGCTTCAGTCTCGGGCACTCACAACCTTTGCTGGTTATCAAGACCCCAGAGGGGAAAACCTTAGCAAGCCCCTTAAAAGTGCGTGGATGACGCGTACAAGCACCTCCATTCAGGGATCGCGGGCTCCAAGGTGCAGACTCAACAGCCCAGGCGGCGACTGCCTCCTCCGGCCCGCCGCGTCAGCTTTCTAATCCGCAGTCTTCCGAGCCAGGTTCCCCAGAGGCTGTGGCCGGATGCCTGGAATTGGGACCCCCCACCCCGGAGAGCCTGGCCCTCACTAAATCTTACAGCGGCTACAGAAAGCCCCCAAGCTTCCCCCACCTCCTGCTGTGGACCCCCTAAGTTCTCCCAGGAGCTCTCCCTGCCTTTCTTCTCCTCTCCTCCTGAGCAGAATAATTCTCTTCTAAAGCACACTGCGCAAGCTGCTCGCACTTTGTAAAGTGCGCTGACCAGACCTGTCGCCCACACCAGTTCTTCTCCTGGGAAGGGCAGTGCCAAGCGTCCCCGCGCCCGGGAACAGAGCCCAGGGCAGTGCTGGACAGGGGGCATTTTATTAAAAATGTCAGTTCTAGCTTTGTACAGGATTTATTTTCACCTTGTATCCTTCCTCTATATTGTTTTCCTATGGAAATATTTTAAATTGCTTACCATTATCAAAAATGACAGACCTAGAACTGGTACTATTTATTCAGATGTTAAAAATAACCACAAACGCTGCCTCTCACAGCAGAAATTCTTATTATCAGGGTTCTTTCCCAGTCGGCCTTTCCAAAGCTGCCGACCAGGGCCCGAGACAGCAAGGACGCCAGCCCACTCACACCCCCCCAGCCTGCGTCCCCAGCCCTCCAGCACTGCCTCTGGCCTGGGCCTGGCCCCTCTGTGAGGGTGTCCGGCTCAGCTTTCAAGCCTGTGTCCAATTCCAGGGACTGTGGGGGCCCTGGGGGGGGGGGTCTACCATGGGGACGACACCTGGGCGGAGGGTCCGATACTTCAATGAACTAACAGCAAGGAGATACTAACAACCACTGCTTTTCAATGGCACGACCATTAAAAAATCATTTAAAAAACCTATATTAATACCCTATAATAATCCTATAAAAACATCACTGCACATACTATGGATGGCAAATATCATTTTGTCCAAGTAAAGAATGAGTGTCTGTCTTTAGATGACAGGAACATGTAAGAATCCCACAGAAGGAAAATAATCTGGGAAAAACAGGTTCACTCTGGTTGAGTCCAACACCAACGTTTACATGAAGAGTGAGGTAAGGAAAGTTGACACTATTGTAGTAAAAGAGGGCTGGACCCACAAGATTCTCTATGATCTCTGTTAAGAAACACCAAAAAAATTCTTTCACTAGAACGGAATCCATTAACTTTCCTTCTTGTTCTTGTTTATGAAAGTAATACTTGCTCACGTGAGAGATTTTCGAAAATACAGACAATTGTAAAACCAAAATTACAACGCAGAGAACACTATTCCAATGTTACTGTGTCAGGTTTTGCACTCTATAAAATTTGGTAATACTTGAGCCTCTGGTCACACCAGGTATAATATATAATTATGCAGGCCAGTGCCAAAGCTGGAGTTCTAAAATAATAATAATAATGCAGACTCTGCATAGAGCACCAAAAGCTAGGCCACTGAGCAGGCCGCCCCTCCACCCTCGACATGCAGGGAGAATCCCCCCCAAGGCCTCTTCAGCCCCTGCTTCTCTCCCCTCGCGCTTGCTGTGTGGTTTCCAGAAACTGCTGACCGTCTCCTTGTGGAACCTCCCGGTTCTGAGGGTCACAAACAAGCCTCCCACTCACATCTCAGAGCTTGGCCACCTGGGGTCCACAGCGCCGGTGCGGGAAGAACAGACCTGCGTCCCATGAGCAACAGCCCTGGCTGGAAACATTACATTGATGATAAACTGTTAGTTTTAAGGCTCCATTTCCCCCAGTCTGTTCTGGGGGGGGGGGGGGCTGTCCGGCCACGTCACACAACATCCTTATTCACTGCGAAGCTCACGATCACCTCCACACCGTGACAGCCAGAAATGACACAAGCATCTCGATTATTACATTAATCTTGGATACCAGAAACACCTAAGAAAATTAGGTCATAAGAACATATTTGAATGTTTTTATTCTACTCTTATGAGATCCCACCAAGAATCATAAACACAGATGAGATGTTTTTAAGCAGCACCGGTTTCACGTAAGCGACTGCTAAACCAACTCCTTGAGACTTCCTAGATGATTCTCTGAGGTTAACATTCCCTAAAATAGCTACTCTTTGAAAAAACAGCTTATTTTCTCTGCTTTTTGGAATGTAGGTTAAAAAGTAGGCATGTTCCAGGGTTCCAGAACACCCTGTGTGCCAGGGAGTGACACCAGGCAGGTGTCTAAAGGCAGATGAAGTGTCTGCAGCCCTGTGAGCTCCTCTCCCTTCCTTCCCTTTTCTCCTGCAGACTAAGGTGAATTCAACAGATCACCTGCCTTCCGACCCTCCGGAAGCTATCAATTCTCCAAATTGCCTTCATATTAATTATCCTAAAGTAAATCTTTGAAATCTTCCTCTTTGTCTCCTCTGCTTCCGCAGTGAGATTCCAACCCTTTTGCTTCATCACCTTACTGTGTGGCTTCCGTACCACTGGCTCTGCCATCCCGGGCCCGATACACCGCCCTTCCCTACCTCTGTCAGAAGAATTATAGAAAACTTGGCCATAAGGCAACAAGTGTGGGTGGCAGGTCCTGGGATACAAGCCATCCAAAGGTCTCCCAGGGCAGTGCTGTCCAATGGAACCCCCCACCGGGCCAGAAGTGTTCTGCCTGCACCATCCAACGTGGCAGCCACTGCCCGTGGGTGGCCAAAGAGCCCCCGAAGAGGCTCAGTGCAACGGCGAGACTAGTGCTCTAATGTTTTGCACACTTACCGGATGTAAACCTAAGAACCAGTTGTGTTCATACTGGGGAGTATATTTGTCATTAATGGTCTTAATTACTTTTGTCAGTAGCAGATTTTCGTCCAGTAGTTATGCAGATTAATTTCTGTCCTATGAAAAAATGAACCCCAAATATGTATAACCTGTTGAGCACAGACAGATGACAGAGCGATGACAGGTAGACAGACATGCAGATAGGTAGACGGCCCCTAATTTCTCCAATGCTCTTAAAACTGGTCATAGTATCTAAAGTCCCTCATTAAATAAGGGATTTGAATAAAATGTTTTACATGTGCTCATTTTATATTTTCTGGACAGTTTGGACTTAACCTTTGCAAATTATACTAAAATAACTTACTTTAAGGAAAAAGAAGATTTTAAGAGGCCTTGCAGGGCTGATTTAGAATAAGTACAAAATAAATATTCATCTTTGTTTCTTCCCTTCTGCCTCTGCTAAGAACATCTAAAAAGATATCACATCTCCCATTTCTACGTGCTCTAGTCCCCAAACCTTCTGGAACCCCGATGTACCACACCTCTTCCAGGAAGTCTTCCTGGATTCATCCATCAAACGTAAATCCTCTACTTGAAATTTCCATTACCTTTCCATGGTTCTCTGGTGCTTAAATCACTTTCTACCTCAATCCGATCCCACTGATATTTTTATATTCGCCCTTAGAAGTTTTGAGGGTGGAGACTGCCTTTCACTGCATTTTCCCTGTGTCCACGAATAAATAATGGCAACCATGTGGAGGAAGGCAAGAAACTAAACTTGAAACTACCACCTTGGGAGGAGAAAGTCTTTTAGCTTCAAAAGATAAGACCACAATACACTGACCCTGAAATCACTTAATCTCTGTGACAATATAATGAAGAATCTTCTTCCAGACCCATTAACATGACATGCAGGTTTATAATTATTTCTGCAGTGTCAGGATTCTCAAACGTAACGTTCCTCAGCTTCTGTTATTTGGCGATGCTAAATGAATGTTGTCAAAAGATTAAATATAAATTGGTTCTAAATCTTCATTTAACTGCGACGCCCAGTCACCTCACAGCAGCCATGTTGGTGTCAGCACTCAGAAAGCAAAGTCTTATTTTAACACTATTAAGGCCCTTGAAACGACTGTTTATTTTGTTAAGAGGCTTCCAGTGTGAGGAGGATGCTGCTGGCACTCCTGGCCGGCTATGTGAGCCAGGCAGGATGGCGAGGGCGCCAGGTCCGCACGCCCCCCAGCTGCCTTCCTCATCCTAGGTGCGCCAGGGCCAGAGGAGGCTCACTTTGTGAAACTGATTAAATAGCTGACATTAGAAAACCGTCTTTTTAGGATGACGCTCGTGAAATAAGTCAGAAGGAAAAAGAAAAAGTATTGGATGGGTCTCCCTGGTGGTGCAACGGGTTAAGCGCAGCGCTGTGGGGCTGCCGGCGGCTGCAGGGCAAGTTCGATGCCCGGAGGGGAGCTTCCCACAGGGCGCGGCAGACCTCTACTGCCTCCCCGCTGCTCCCCTCAGCAGTGTGTTTCTGTCAATCTGCCTGTTCTGCTCCCCACGCTGTCTCTGGTGAACCCTCTTACCCCCCTACACACACCTCTGGCCTACACCCCAGCTTGTATGCATAAATAAATCTTTAAAAAACATCGGATGGTTTCACTTATAGGGAGGAATACAGGGGAACCAAATAAGGGGAAAAACAACAAGAACCACAATAAACCAAAACAAAAATAAACAGACAGCTGTAACTCAGAGACACTCTGCAGGGGAGGGGGCGGGAGGAGCACAAGGGTCTCTGGGGAGGGTGCGGGGTGAGCTGACGGTGGGAATTCTACGGGGACTACACCTGAGAAAAGAAAGCAGACATTGTAAAAATAAAAAAAATAAAATGAACAACCAAAAAAGGAAAACGGTCCTTTCAAACCCAGATGGTCTGACTTTTTTCAGGCAAGCACCCAGGTTTGACCACCTGGGTGAACCACCTGGTGTCTTGGAATTGACGGGGCAGAGTCTCGCATACGCTCTCGGAAGCTCCCACTGACCATGCAAGCACCAACCCCACTCCCCCACCCACACCCCCAGCCCCACCCGCACCCCCGCCAGGCAGCAGGAAGCCTGAGGAGGATGTCCCATTTCCATGTGCAGTTAGTCATGAGCGAAGGTTGCCTTCCTAGACTTGTAAGAGTCTGGAAAATCTGCTTAAAAACGAAGCTGCTTCTGGGGGCCTCCCTGGTGGCACAGCAGTTAAGTACCCCAGCTTGTATGCATAAATAAATAAATATTTTTTAAAAAAAGAAGCTGCTTCTCTGGGTTCCATGTTTCAGCCTTGGGAAGATCTCTTTAGGGAACAATATGGGCTATGGAAGAAAGCAATGTTTCAATGATTAAAAAACCAAAAACTTAAATTTGAATGGCAGGAATCGCTACAACATAGAAATTATTAAAAGGAGAAGCCTGCAATAAACCTTAATAATGAATTGGCAAGTTGCAGATAACAGAATTTACAGTACATAATTGTACACACACATGCTTGTATAAGCATATGCATTCAAATACATCTCCTATAATTGAAGAAACTTTCTTTAATCAAAGATAATGATTTAGAGCTAAAGAAAGTAGAGAATTCTTTAAAAATTTGCTTACTTTTCAATAAATAATTTATGGCTCTCCTTTAAAATACCTTAATTTGGCTGTTCAGCCAAAGTTTCCCAGATGATGAACTTGTTACAGCTGTTCTGTCCACTGTGTTTCTACCTTGCTACAGAAGGGTTTCTGTCTAGCTTCAACTTTTATTGATGTTTTGTTTCCCTTGGACTTTCCAAGTTTGTTTTTTGTTTGTTTGTTGCAATAAAAAAAAATCATGTTGGGCCTCCCTGGTGGCTTAGCGGTTAAGCACTGTGCTGTGGAGCTGTCGGCAGCGGTGACGCGAGTTCGACGCCCGGCCGGGGAGAATCCCACATGGCGCAGCAGACCTCTCCTGCCTTGCCCGCTGCTCCCCTCAGCAGTGTAGTTCTGATCTGCCTGTTCTGCTACCCGCTCCATCTCTGGTGAACCCTCTCGCCGCCCCACACCTCTGGCCTGTACCCCAGCTTGGATGTATAAATAAAATAAATCTTAAAAAAAAAATTATGTTTATGACGATTAAAAAACCAAATTTTTCAAATAACCTCACATTTCAAATTTTTAAAGAAAGGTATAAATAGAACTCTAGAATAAACTCTAGACTCTATATTTGCATATATAAAGTATAGTATCTTAATACTTTTTAGCCTCTTAAAAGAGAAAGGCCAAAGATGGGCCAGGAGGAGGATGAAAAATGAATCCGAAAGATCAAGAAAGGCAAGAAGAAAAAAGAGAGCAGAGAAGATGCTGTGGGGGGAAAAGCAAGAAGACAATCATTTAGGGAAAACACACACAGGCGGCAGTCAGACAAGCATGGAAAGAAAGACGAACATTGAGAGGATACGCAGATTCATAGAAGAAGGTTCTCCAGCTGTGAGCTCTCAGGGTACTGCTCTAGGGTACCTGGGCCCTGTTTTCACAGAAGCAAATGGCATCACCTCTCAATTTTCTCCATGGGCTGCAGAAACCACAGCTCCTTGCTAGGCCCTTCCAGCTCTTTCCCGCCTCCTGCTTCCTCTAGCACTGTGGGTAGAGGCCAGGAGGCTGCAAAAGAGCAAAGACACTTTGACTCACATGTTTTCATTCCCCCCTTGTGCCTGGGTCTCCTCAGACTGGGTCTCCTCTACTGGAAAGCCAGACACTATTCATCAATTAGAGGCGCATCTGCATTTCTGTACAAAATAAAAATTACTTTTAGGTCACGAAAAATCTGTTATCATGGTGTGAGTATGTCCACAGAGGAAGGGGAGAGCAGGAATATGGGCTTAAATTCCAGCACAATCTCTTGGCCAAAGAAATAGGAGCTTCCGGGCACAATCAGAATGCAAACACTGCTCGGCCAGCCGAACTCGGGGTCTCTCACCCCGGGGGGGACGAGTGACCCTTCAGAGGGCTGATGTGCGGTGTCTACACCACAGCTATCCAGCGGGGGGACCACAGTCCTCCAACTTTCTTGCGCCCCTGGCAGCCTCCTGGGGAGCACCCTGGTGGAGACGGTGCCTTCTGAACACAGTGGTGCCACCTGCATGCTCTGCGGATGCCCCCCAGGGCAGCTGGGGGCGTCCCTGGCTGGGCTGAGGCTAGTTGGCGAGTGGGAGAATCTGACCCTCAGCGGCAGAGGGAGAGAGCTCCGTGGTGCGGTTCGCCTTCTCCTCTGAGAGGAGCCCCCAAACATGGAGCTGCCAGGAGGCGTCTCCAATGAGGAGCTGCAGGGCCCATTTCTCAGGTGTGTGCCAGAGTGGGGCAGCTTGGTGTGTGTGTCCGTCTAGAGCACCCCGGGGCCTGCAGTGGGGGGTGGGGTGAGTTCTGGAGAGCGACCTACAAACCCACAAGTTGCAGCTGGGGACTGGAAGTCAGTCATTTCTCCGGTCTCAGCTGGTTATTCTGGAAGCTCACAGGTAATTCTGGTGCACAGCAAGACAGGGAAACTGGCCCTAAGAAGATTCATGAGATCCGGTGTCTGTGGCGGGACAGAAAATAGTCAGTTCGGGAGCAGAGCGCCCTGCTGGCTGGGTCCTGCTGGGCGCGCTGGCACCCGCGGGGTCCCGGTGCCGCAGGTGTCGCTCACCCGGGGCAGAGATTGAAGGACGGGCGTCCCTGCCGCATGTCAGCCTCCCTGCCGCCAGCCATGACGCTTCGTCATGCCGGCACCTCCGCTTTAATGATGGGCCAGACCCAGCCTGTCTTCACCTCACTTGCTCATCAAATCCACTGGAACCCGGGCGACTCGGATCTGCAAGCTGCTTCTTTCTGTAACAAGTGCAGAGGCACCGTCCACACTGCTTAGGAAAAATAATCAAACTTGACAAGCCGCGAGCCTCTTAGCGCCCCAGTTTCCTCCCCTGCTCATTACTGGCTGGATTTCATTTCCAAATTGAACTGCAGATGGTGAGGCCTGGCCAAATGGGTCTTTGCGGAGACAGCGTGTCTTGCTGGTGCCAGCGATGATTTGTATTCAGCATGAATGAGAAAAGGCAACCCTGGGCACGAAATGCTATTGGAGTTTTGAAATAAAGATGAAAAAAACATACTTCAGTCAACTGTCCTCCGTGGCAGGGAGGGAAAAAAAAAAAAAAGGCAGGTTTTCAGAAGATAATGCCTTTTGCCCTCCATTTCACAACCGAGATCTCCGAGGAAAACACCTCTGTTGAGGGTGCTACTGCTCCTGGCCTTGATCCTCCGATGGGGAGGCCCCTGCATCGTAGAGATGAGGAGATACTTGTATTGGGGGGGGGGCGGGGGGGCGTCTGCCACGCAAACAGCAGTGAATGTTGATGACCCCCAAGAAATGCACAGCGCCATGGTCACCCCTTGAGAACTGCCTCTTCTTTGCCTGAAAATTCCAAGGACTCTGTGACCTTGACCTCTAGCAACAGTGGGTGCAGGATGTCCACGGGCTTCACCTGACATCATCTAACGCTTCTCAGTGATGCTTGTGCTGCCAGGGGCCGCTGGCCGAGCACCTGCCATCGCTGCGGCCTGGTGCTGGGCACTGCTGGAGACCCAGGGTTCTGTTCACTTCACAGGTTTGACAGAAGAACAGTCAGTGGCTCAGAGATGGACCGCCAGGGCCATGAGGCTTTGCAAGTGTCACTGGGGGATAAACCGCTCTGGGCTCCCACGGCCCTTGTTCTTCTGGCCACGCTTTCTGAAACTAGACGTGATGCTGGAAAGGCAGCCTCTCTGAAAGAATCAGATCTAACTTGAAAACCGGAAGGGGGCAGAGGTGTCATTCACACAAAGTTGGATTCAGAAATAACTGGGTTCAGATGCCAGTTGAGCTACTGCCAGTTGTATGATCTGAGACAACTATTTAAGAGTCAGAGCTTCAGTTTCTCCATAAAACTGGGAGAACCATGCAGGCCTCGCAGGAAGCCTGAGCAGTTGAGGAAGGAAGGTACGCGGGGCCTGGCGTGTTCCCAAAGCTCCCGAGTGACCACGGCCGGGGTGAGCTCAGCGAGGCCCCCGGCACGGAGGGGAAATCTCTACCTGATGTTCACGAGACCGCTCAATCCCTCAAGGCGAAAGTCCATTCAGGGGCAGGAGGGTGGCGGAAGGGAGGAGGAGGTCGGGGAGCACCCAGCCTGGGCCCCGCGCCCCAAGGCAGGGAGTGGCCAGTCCCCGGGACACACTCTCACGAGCAGCCTCATCACAGCCCTGCACGGCTCACCGGCCTCATCGCCCACAGAAGGCCCAGTCACGCTGGGTTTCCAGTCCCTTCCTCTTGCCAGGACGCGGAACGTGGATGTATTTCAAGGGGGAGTCGCCTCCTGAACTGTCCTGGGCTCTGTGGCCAGCTGTTCCGTTCTCTTGCCGGTGTTTATACCCCCGAGGAGCCAGAGGAGTGCAGACAGAGAGAATGGTCATGTGACCAGTCTGAGAATGTTCTCTCATTATGTCAGAACAGATTGGTGTGAAAGATTTGTTCCTGCTGGCCTACTTTCTTTTTTAAGCATCTAATGTACAAATAATGCCTCTTCTGCCTGTGTTTCTTCCCGAAATGTTTGTTGAGTGAGGGATTGTTCCTTTTCTTCTTTGTTTCCTTTCTTTCTTCTGCTCTCCACACCCAGCTGAGCGCCCTGCCTTCCCCGTGAGCTGGCTGCCAGAGAGGCCTCCTCCAGCTGCACTGTCCGTCATTTTGCAGCAATGTTTCTTTGACAGTAACATGGTTGGTGGATAGAATTTGTGGAAATACAAGGAAGAGTAAGACATTCCTGAAGCTCTGGTCTTTGACTGGCACCATAAAACAGGGCGATGGAACTTTCCAGCTAAATGTGCCTCATTCAGTAGTTCTGGAGTCCATCAGATTCGGGGTAAACAGTCTCTGAAGGCAGCAGCTGGCACCGGCTGGCTCATGTGCTGTCTCAGCGGCGTGGCCAAGCTCGGCCCAGCCACCCTCGGGGCCACACTGCTCTGTGACGCTAGCCACACCCTGCAGTAGGTCACACTGTCCTGGCATTATCACTAAATGTGAGACATTAGAGAACTACGCGAAGATGGCACTACCGGGACTGAAGGGAAGCTTAGCAAGTGCGCCCTGATTAGCAGCTAGAACAGTTACTATCCAGGTAGCCAATAGCTCGAGCTCACGTGCCTGACTTCAGAAAACACGTGCAGGGAATCTAATAAGGAAGAGCAAACGGGATGCACTGGGGGGAATAGTTGTATTAACTGCTCTGCAGCTGGACTGCTTGCTGCAGAAGATGACGGCTGCGAGTGTCCAGTGGTCTGGGTCTCTCAGTGAGCTCCCCCATTCCCCTGATTACAAGGAATGATAAAGTCAAAATGTGCCCAGTGAGAAGATACGACTACAAAGAAAAAGAACAAATCTGAGCAGGGGTCGGGGTGCTGCTACTGAGCCAATCAAGCCTGCCCTGGAGGGCCACGTGACGCAGAGAGGCGGCAGCTGCGTGGGGCAGAGGCGCCAGCAGCCTGGACGTTTGCGTGCTCGTTTGCTTTTCGAGCCTCCGCTCCTCGCCAGTGCAGCCTCCTCCTGCTCCCCGTTGGCCCTCTCCTCCACCCTCCTTCCACACCCAGCTCCTCCACCAACCTCAGGCCTGTCCGAAGTTTCAATCACGTTTTTGTGTCCAGAGCTCAGCGCACCTGACAAGCAGCAGGGCCTTGTTAAGGAAGGAAAGAAAGGCCTGGAGAGTTTTCCAAAACGTGGAATGAATGAATCTTCCAGAGCAGTTCTGTAGCTTGACGCATGCTCACTGCACAAAGGCAGGCGACCGCTCTGGCCAGAGGGATGTGGGCACGAAGGGAAGGTGTCTGGAGGGAGGGCAGGAAGCCGGGCCGAGGCTGCCAGCAGGTCTTGGTCGGAGGCCTTTGCAATAGCTCAATTCTAGATTTGTCCCCTGACGATGTCTGCGGTCCTGCACGCTCAGTCTGGGGACACCATGTCCCGAGGCCTGTCCCTCCCGCTCACAGCTGCACCCTGGCCCAGCCCACTAAAGGCAATCTTGCTGGACAAAGGAATCCGTACACAGCCAGATCTCCCGCAGCAACTCTTATGCAAAAGTTACTGTGAACACCACTGAATACTCTGTGGATACAAAAATTCTCTGCACATGTTTTCTGATAAACCAGAGTTTCTCATAATTTAAGATCCTGTGCAAGTTTCTGACATAAACTATGTCTATGACATTAACGCCAGGGAAGGTATTCGACAGGGTATTTTCAAAGCTGTTAAAGTACTTTGTTGATTTTTACCATCACATCCCAGCAGGGTACCATCCCCTGCTCATAAACTCCATGCTACCTTATTTTTTAAAAAGATTTATCTATGCATAAAGGAGCTGGGGTGCAGGCCAGAGGTGTGGGGGTTGATGAGAGGAGTCACCAGAGACAGAATAGGGAGCAGAAAAGATAGATCGACTGAAATCCACTGCTGAGGGGGGCAGCAGGGAGACAGGAGAGGTCTGCTGCACCCTGTGGGAAGCTCCCTGGCTGCGGATTAAACTCATGCTGCAGGGGCTGCGGACAGCTTCACAGTGCTGAGAATTAACCCATGTGCCACCAGGGAGGGCCAGTACCATATTTTTTTAAGAAGGAACTCTAGTGAGCCTTCATGCTTTCCTTTCTAAGCTTTTTTTGTTTTTTTTTAAAGATTTATTTATTTATGCACACAGGAGCTGGAGTTCAGGCCAGAGGTGTGGGGTTTGGTGAGAGGATTCGCCAGAGACAGAGTGGGGAGCTGAACAGGCGGACTGATTGAAGTACACTGCTGAGGGGAGCAGCAGGGAGGCAGGAGAGGTCTGCTGTGCCCTGGGGGAAGCTCCCTGCCTGGGAGCTCATGCTGCAGTGGCTGTGGACAGCTTCATAGTGCTCAGACTTAACCCCTGTGCCACCACGGAGGCCCCCTGTAAGCTCTTTCCCTCCTTTTTTAATAATTAACTGTTCATGGATCTTAATATTTAAATTCTCAGTTCATATGTGTGATAAGAGCAAAGTATCATCACTCCTAATATTGGTCATCGAACATGTTGTCATTCAGCAAATATATGAAAAAGAGGGGTGTTTACCTAATAAGTTTGAGCATATTTCTGGAAATGAGACTATCGGATCATGTAGATAAACTACGGAATTAGTTAAAAATATTGTATAAGTTAACGTAAATGTCATACAAAAATTCAAATCATTTTTAAATTCATTATTTCAACGTACAGCTAACGAATTAACTTTTTATAACAGCCTTCATTCTGTGACAATTAGAGAGCTTCTCTAAACATCCGGGGTCTAACTCATGTGAAATAAACCTGATTCCAAAAAATAAAATTTAAAAAGAGCATATTAAGCCAGAAAAATATACCTGTACGCACCAAAGGGTGTCGTGGGTCCAGAGCAAGCCTGGATGTAGGATGGACCAAAGGGCTTTGCCAGCGGGGTCCCGAGGCAGCAGGCACCCCGGCTGTGCAGAAAGCCTTTAGGCTGCTGGGCGTCGCGGGCAGGAACGCTCGAGACAGAGCAGGAACAGCGGAGGGGAGGGGACATGGCCGGCGATCAGCAGCCGAGAGCCTCTCCTGACAGCGGGTGTGGGGACGCCGGGAGGCGGCGAAGCTCGCACGTGGCCGGCCCTGAAGGCACGAGCCTCACACCCGCCCTGACTCAGACTGGCCCACAGACCAGCGTCATTTCAGGCAGCGTGACGCTCCCTGGGGGCGTGGGCCCAGGCTTCGGGTGAAGCCCATCCGGTGGCAGGGCTGACCCTGTGATGGGGGGGCAGCCTGGCTCGGCCACTTGTCTCTTAGCAAAGTGAGGAGACCACCGACCTCACAGAGTGGGAGAAGACCCCTCCACCAGGGGAGACCGTCTCTGCCTGGGGAGACGTGTACCTGGGGAGACCTGTACGTGGGGAGACCGCCTCTACCTGGGGAGCCTACCGCTCTGTGAGAGCCGCACGTGTCCAGCCCCTGGCTACCTTCCCTCTGCCCGGCGCTCAGGTGACCCCGTGGCCAGGAGCGGGCCCGGCCCCTGCAGACGCCGCCAGACCCTCCCTCACGAGTCCTCCGCACTCCGGATGTGGAGAGGTTTGCTCCGGAGAAATGCAGACGCGGGGCCCCGAGCCCACTGCTAGCCCCCCCAGCCCGGTGCCCCGCAGCCTGCGCGCGCCTCCACACAGGGAGGGGCACACCCGCCTGAGCGCGCTCCGCCGTCAGGGGCACTCGCAGCGGGCGCCAGGGTGATGTGCCCACAGTTCGGCGGGGACGGGGTTCCGGTTTGGCCCTGGACAGTCCCCGTGCGGCCTGGATGCTGGATAATGCGTGGCCACGGCGCTGGGACCCGACGCCCGCGGTGCAGGCAGGTGAGCGGGCCGGGCGCGCTCTGGCGGAGGGGCACGCTCCCGGCCCCGCGGGACTCGCCTCCCTGAGCCGGCCCTCCTGCCTTAGCGAACATCCGCCCTGTGGGGCTGCGGAAACCAAAAGCAAAAGTTCACGGGCATTTGCACGTCGGGTTTAAGATTCGACGCGTGCTACGTGGAAGTCACGTTGAGGAGACACATTTAGGGAACTACGCTGCGCAGACAGAGTGCACGAGAAGCATCGGGCCTGAGGGCTGATCTGCTGGAGGAATTGGGGAGAAGGTGTCGAGAAGTGGGAAAAGGAGAAAGCGCAGGAGACACCGGCGGCTCAGAGATCTTCAGGGGAAGGGTCAGAACCAACCCTCAGGTTCCCAGAGCGAGAACCAGAGAGAGAGAAGCAGGAGAAAAGAAGAAACAGAAACATGGGCCTCCTGGTGGCGCAGGCGTTAAAGTCTCAGCGCCATCAAGCTAGTGCAGCCACCGCAGCGCGAGTTCCATCCCCGGCCAGGGAGCTTCCCACAGGGCACAGCAGACCCCTCCTGTCTCCCCGCTGCTCCCCTCAGCGGTGGATTTCAGTATATCCACCTGTTCTGCTCCCCACTCTGTTTCTGGGGAGCCCTCTCACCCTCCCCCCACGCCTCTGGCCTACACCCCAGCTCTTGTATGCATAAATAAATCTTAAAAAAAAAAGGAAAGGAAACAGCAGGGTTGCAGTGAGTGAGCGAGTGTGAGAGAGAGCGGGACACCCAAGAACACAAGTCCCCAGCGACCCCCGGCTGCTCTGAGCCTTCCCACATGCTGGTCCCAGTGTCCGGGTGTGGACGTGCGGGGGCCTCGCAATGGGGAAAGCTGCGAGCAGACCATCCAACAGGCGCTCACAGAGGGGCCCCTAGGCGCAAGCCGCTGGAGCTTGGAGGACACTCTGAGTTTCGCGCAAGAGGCAGCAGACGCCCAGGAAGAGGGCGCGGACCCCGGAGAGCGGAAGAGCCGCCTGGCCCGTGGCCCCTGCGGGCTGCGCGTCCCGCCCGCGCTCTCGTCTCAGGCTCTCCGAAGCCTGGATGGAAACCCCAGGTCCAGGCAGGGGAGGCCGGCTCTCCTGGTGCCGAGTGGCGGGCACCGGGGCGGCAGCGGGCAGCGGGCGCCGGCCTCGCGGGAGGCTTCCCGCCCAGACAGCAGGGGCCGAGCGGCGAGCCCCCACACACTTGCCAGCGTCCGGCTTCACGTCACGATCACAGCGCATCTTCGGAGGGACCCCGCGCCTTCCTCGCTCGCGGACCCTTCAGGGGCCAGCGCCGGCCCTGGTGTGAAAGTCCACTTTTCAGTTCACGTTCCTGTCCCGGCCACCGACGCTTCCGTCACAGACTAGTTTACCTGTTCTTAGCAATATTTTGAAAATATATTTTTTCCCTCTTTATGCAATGAAATAAGCCACTGTGATTTTTTTTGGGGGGGGTTTCATTACATGGAATAACATACACTTTTTTCTAGCCTTCCCTATAAACGTTAGAACCCACTTCCTGAAAATCAGTTTTCAAGCCACCAAACACATTCCACTGTAGTTGTAGCGTAAGACTCTGTGATTAATAAAATCCAGAACCCACACAAGAGATTATGGTGATGGTTTACGGGTGAATCGGTGGTGGGAATTTCACCGTGAATAATGTAAAAGACATAAATAAAGTGATAACGAAAAATTTTTTTCAAATCCGGACTCCACAAACACTTCCCCTTTACTTTGGGAATAGTTTGAAAATGCAAGTCTCAAATTAGGAGACTTTGTGCCTGACTGCACTGGGGTAGGGAGGGCCGATGTCAGAGCTGACTGTGACTTGTCCTGCTCTCCCCACTCCCACATTATCTGGGCAGCACGGAAGAGCCACTGGGGGTCCCCCCTTCCTAATCCCCAAGTGGCACAGAGGTGAAAGTGAGAGTAACAAGTTAGACAAATACGGCGGGAGTCTCGCCAATCCTGACCGCCACGCAGAAAGCTCTGAGACCACGCACCACACAGAGGTGTGTGGCAGGTGCATGAGTGTGCAAGGGAGGTGGCAATGGGGCAGAAAGAATCAATAAGCCCCCCCAAGCAGGGCGCAGGCGTGGCATTTCAAACAAAGCCATCCCCTTCAGTAAAGTAACACGCCTAGTAACTTGTCTGGCTTACCTGCCTTATTATGAGGGTTACTTCCCCCAATTTGATTGTGAATGTGCAAAGTCCAGCATATCAGTGGGGGCAGGATTCACCAGGTTAAAGCTGTGAAAACTTTATTGAAAGGTCATTCAAGGAATTGACTGCAGTGCAAGAGGGACTGCCCACTTAATAAAACAGACATCCTATATCTTTATAAACTATTTAAGAAGATACGCTTTTCAATAGACATATTTCAAATGAAATACAAAAATCACAAAATCTCTGAATTCAAATCAAATTATTTCTAAAGCTCATCCAAAGGGCAGTGGAGCTGACTTCATGAAATGCATTTTGCTGGACACGGAGAACTGGATAGGACACTGCATTGGAGGGCTAAGCTCCGAGTCCCTCATGTAACCACCGGTCAGGCGTGGGTAAGGGTGATGGGAACCGCCTTCACCTCCTTAGAAACGAGATGTGTGGGTGACAATGGACGTGAAACCCCCCTCTCTTGGTGTCAGCATGGATTTTCATTTAAAAACCTGACACTTCAAGTTGTGATTCACTAAAATGGAAAACAAGCAATTCAAAGAGAAAGGTTTTTAGTTCAGTGATCCCTCGTGTTGCTGAAAGATAGCTAAATGGCTTGGAATTAATGCCTGATAAACATGGGAGCTGACTGAAGTTATAAATATCTTCAAAGAGCTATTCAAAGCTTATGAAAATGCTTTTATTTAATGAGGTAAAACATGAAAATTAGTTCTACTCAGATGCTGAGAGAACCCGATATTGTACTTTACCTATAAGCTCACTGTTCCCAGGCTTCTGGAAGCACACACGTGGTCTGACGCTGGTCTGGTTCCAAACCCTTCTCGACTTCAGGGAGTAGGTACAGATAGAGTCAGCAGCAGGTTGGCTGGCGGGGACCACACCTCTGTCCTTTGCATCACTGGAGGAGGGGCCCCTTGGAAAGGGGACAGGAATGCAGTCCAGCCAGGGACCCCTCCTTTTCTCAACCCCAACACTATGAATTTTATGAATGAGACTCAAATGTAGAAATTCTGTGACTTTTGCATTTCAGTTGAACTATATCCACCAAAAGCAAACCTTCTTCAGTAGAAAGATCACTCCCTCAAGTACAAGGCTTTATCTACACTGTATAGATTCCTGCCACATGTATATTTCCAGCTTCGAACTCCAGATTGGTGCAGCAAATTGCCTCTCTGGCTCATTGGCACTAGTTGGCCTATCAGTATTAATATATTCAAATTGGCACTTATAATTATTGCTCAACAAGACCTGCCCCACCCAGTCTTCCCCGTCTTAAAAAAGAACATCACTGGACCCAGGTGTTCAAGACAAGTACCTGAGAGTCACCCTAGTTCCTCCTGATCCATCATCTTCCGCATCCAGAGATACTGTGGATTCTGCCTTCAGAAAGTCTCCAGACCCGGCCGCTACTCATCATCCCGAAGTCACCTGACCTAATTCAGGTGAGCGCCATCTCTTACCTGGATCCCCCTAATGGCTTTCACTCCACCCTTCCTGCCCGACAACCATTTCCCAGCTGAGGGGAGACGGGTCTTTCAGAAACACTCATTCGGCAGCATTCCTAGCCCGGTGCCCCCCACGGCTTCTGCGGCCACGCCTTACACACTGCCCCACTGCCAACCCAGCACCTCCTGCCCTGGTCCAGCCGCTGCTTCCTACGCCTGCAACACCCCAGCCAAGGTCTTCCCGGGGAGGCGGTGGCTTCCCTCCTCTTCTGACAGCGCGTGCATCCAGGGCTCTGCTCGGAGAAGCCCCCGTTCTGAAACTGTCCTCTTCATCTAAGCCACTTCAGCCTCACTCTCCAGGCTTCTGGTCTAGTGAATGTTTCTTTATGACGCTCGGCAGCTGCTCAAGTGATAGAACAAATTAGCGGCCCTCCCTACTGGCTGGTCCCTCGCGCGGCGGGTCAGCTCTGGGGGTGCGACCCGTCTGCTGTGCGCACCTTCACGTCTGAGCACCCAGAGCCTCGCTGGCCCAGAGCAGGCGGTCAATAGTTATTACTTTATTGAAGGAAACATTAGCGAATGTACACACTTTTTCAAAGGTTATGTTACTAAACAATCCTTGTCATCTATTCCCGCAATGCAAAGTGAGATATAAATATAACTGCATTGCAAGGCTGTTGGTTTTAATCAATAATTTATATATGCATGTATTTGTATGTCTTGCTTAAGCAATTAATGATCATTTGCTGGTGTATCTGGGGTGATGACCAGACTCGGCTGTAGGTGTGTGTCTGCTGTGCACAAGCATTGCACACGTTGGGGTGACAGGGAATGTCCACAGAGAAGAACACGTCCTCTGCGCTTGATACACTCAGTGTCACCTCCTTGGCTAGAAAAATCTTCTGAAGCCAGCGGAAGAGGACGACCGCCTGGAAATGGGCACTTCGGCCTGTCTGCTCTGCAGAGGGCGCCTCATCCGCCTGGACACTCTGGGGGCTCTGTAAGAATCCTGGAAGGCGATGACAGGCTGGAAGCCAGCTGGATGCGGGAAACAGTGGGGGGCCAATACAGTGAGGGGCCAAGAGAAGAGCTGGGGCTGGACGGATACCTGCTTCCCGAGTCGCTTCGCTTACGCCCAGTGGTTGTCGCCATCGCAGTTTAATGCAGTGCATCAGAGACTGTTCCGAGCAGTGTGTGCTCAGGCCTGGCCTGCTGGCTGCAGCTTTAATTTGGTCATATTTTAATACAGAACAGCGCGCTGAGCTTGAAGATAGGAATCTACACAACTGTTGCTAATAGAGGAGGGTCACAGAAATCTAATAACAGCCTGTAGAGAATCACATTCTGCCTTTGCTATCATGCCAGTCAATTGGATCCCACAAGAAAACTTCCTGTTAATTCACCGTTCCTATCTCCCACCAGACAAACCAATTCGCAGTGAATAAGGAGGTTTCCACGGCGCTTACAAGAAATTCTTTATAAATTCCATGCATGCCCTCCTGAAAATAACTTTAAATCTCTATTGTAGCTCTCTGGTTTTCTCTCAATGCCATAAAAAGTATTTGAAAATAAAACAGTGGATTCAGATATCTGCCTTCCCAAAGTGTATATCCACAGCTTAACCACTCCTGGTACAGTGATGTAGATGGTGGAGGGCCAGAGACAAATCACACACTCTCTCTCTCCTCTCCGTCCTCCCTCCCTTCTCTCCTCCCTCCCCCTAGTCTCTCCTACTCCCCGTTGCTCTACTGTAAACCAAACCAGTTTCCAAAGAAAAGATTTTGTGCAGCCAAGAGATCACACACAGATCCAGATAACAGCCACCCCAGGACCCTCTCCGCGTGCTTTCTCATTAGCTATCAATTTTTATTGAAATATTAACACTTCGTATTGTTTGGAGGAAATTATTTTTTAAGTGGGAAATACTGCTTCATGCCCCAGTGTTCTAAAGAATATCGTATGGCAACTATATTGCAAAGCAGCGTAGCTGTACCTGACAGACACACATACTTCCTAAGCCGAGGAGCGATCTGTGAGAAACAACGTAGCTTTGGTGTCACACAATTTCCCTGACTCCCCAAAGTCTTTGAAGATGAGAAACTGCTTTTTATTTATGCTCAGGACTGCAAAAAAGTGATTTGGTGCAGGAGTTAATCCCAAAAAGACAGAGTAGACAGTAACAGCTGCCGTCTGGAGCTCCATCAGAACAATTGAATACTACCATTTTAGATCATTTGGGAAAATAACAGCTTTGAACATAGTATGGTCCTAGAAAGATCACTCTCCTGTGGCAATGCCATTTCATCAATTAAAATTAAACATGCCAAGGGTTTTGTATTGTTAAAATAAGGTATTACCTCTTTATTCATAAATCAGAAAACCTAATTTGGCCACATTAACCATTGTCCCAAATGATTAAATACTCTCAAGACAGAAAAATTAAATCAAACCAGGCTACGGCTCCAGGAGAGGCGAGGAAGGCCTAGTCCTCAGTGTGGGCCCAGAGCTCTGAAAGTCACTGGCCCGCCAAGCCCAGGGCAAGGGTGGGAGAGGTGTGGTTTGGGGCCCGGCCATCACCCCCTCTGGTGGGCAGAACAGCTAGAGGGCAGAACACCTGGGGTGTAGAACAGCAAAACATCTGGGGGGCAAAACATTTGGGTGGTCAGACTATCTGGAAGGAAGAACACTGGGGAAGCAGAACACCTGGGGAGCAAAATACTGGGGAGGCAGACTATCTCGGTGGTCAGAACATCTGGAAGGCAGAACATCCGGGGGGCAGGCCTTCCCGGCAGTCCCCCAGAGAGGGCTGTCCGGTCAGACACCTGCCGCCGGGGCACGTGCACATGCAGGTTTAGCGCCTCGGCCACTTCCACGCCCCTTCGTCAGCCAGGTGGGTCACCTCACTCCTTGGAGACCCCCCAGAAGAAGCTGACTCTTTTCTTTCCTTTACTTTTCTTTTCTAAGGTTATTTTACTGATGCATACAAGGTGGAGGCCAGAGGAGTGAGAGGACTCCCCAGAGACAGAGTGGGGAGCAGAACAGGCAGATCCACTGAAATCCACTGCTGAGGGGAGCAGCGGGAGACAGGAGGGGTCTGCTGTGCCCTGTGGGAAAATCCCTGGCCGGGGATCGAACTCGTGCTGCAGTGGCTGCCGACAGCTTCATAGGCTGAGACTTAACCCCTTGTGCCCCCAAGGAGTTCCCCTAGAAGCTGACGCTTTCTCAGGAGGCAAGAGAGAAGTGGCCCCGGGACAGGAGACAGAGACAGTGGGCGGGGCCGCAGTGGACGAGGTGGGCCACCCTGGCGCGAGCCCGTGGGGGATGTGGGGGTTGTGCTGTCACCCCGCCCCTCCCCAGAAGGCAGGATGGTCAGAGGCGTCTGTGCTCTGTTACCCCCCCCCCCCCCCCCCC
>PVIJ01000529.1:28620-53830 GCA_004024925.1 Scalopus aquaticus | reverse complement strand
GCGTGGAGGAGTTTGTGGGGGATCAGGTGCCGCACAATCTAGAATGGAGATGCCCCTCCAAGACCTGGTGTGCTTCTCTCTCAGGGCCTTTCCAATGCCAGCGTTCACACAAAACCCAGGGTGCAAACTACCGTCTTCGGGGAATACGAGTCAGCTCAGATCGGAACCTGCGTGGTGTAGCTCAGCGTTGGAGAGCAGTGTAAGAGCAAAGTGCAACCTTGGGGCAAAAAAATAAAAATCATGGTGTGGGACGGGGGGCGAGGGGCTCCCTGGTGGCACAGGAGTTAAGTCTCAGCGATACTGACCGCCCACCACTGCTGTGGCCTGAGTTCGATCCCCGGCCAGGGAGCTGACCCATATAGGACACAGCAGACCTCTCCTGTCTCCCCACTGCTCCCCTCAGCAGTAGATCTCAATAGAGTCACATATTCTGCTCCCCACTGTCTCTGGTGAATCTTCTCACCCCAGCACATCTGGCCTACACCCCAGTTCTTCTATCTATGCCAAAAAAAAAAAAAATCTTTACCAAAAACAGTCATGATAAATAATTGGGTAAAAGGGGTAAAAGCACAATAAAAGTGCTTTATTTTTTTTTTTTTTACATAAATAACACTGTGATCGCTAATCAACAACTAGGTTTTCCTTAGAAGATCTTGCTCTAGCAATAAAATCACTCACGCCCCAGGGGAGACGCCTAGTAGTAACCTTTGGGGACGTATCACAGCTGTCCCAATGTACACACAGTCCCCCAAACACCACAAAAAGATGCACCTCTCACGACTTCAGGAATAACTCTCTAAGGGAAGAGATTTTTAAAGGCATCTTTAATATCCATGCAGATACGTTTACTTAGTAGTATCAGCTAGTACTTGGATCTGATATCTATGAATACGAACTTATTTTAAGGTGAAATGTAAGCAATTTGTTCTTAAGAGTATTTACTTTAAGCCACGTGTTTGACTGATCATATATAAAACTAAAGCAGATCCAGTGATTGCATTTAATGAACGCATCCCAAGGATCTAGTAGGCCAAGGGCACGGATCTGCATGGACGAGATGTTTGCTGGAGTCTTACAGAGCAGAAATGTGGACAAAAACTGATGGGCATTTGGACGGGATGGACTCAATGAACTGTTACATCCTTGGGAACACGGAACATTACGCAGCTGTGACAAGCGGACCATTGATGAGAAAGACTCTCCCTCCACAAGGGAAGAATTTATCACAAGGAAAAATAATTTTGGTTTTTCTATGCGATGAAGCCGGGCTCTCGCACTGTACTTCTGTGTGAGCCGTTCGGCTGTGGGCCTTAACCTTGCCCAGTGAAGTCTGCCAATTAGCGCACAACGAAACTGGGGGTAAGCATCCCTGCCGCAGGGCAAAGCTGGCCCATTAAATAACTGAATACATGATTACTCCACGTTCTGTCAGCAGCCAGCGCGCTGAACAGACTCATCTTCACGCTCACCCCACACGCGTTTCTGTTCAGCCAAACTCTAGGCCGTCGGGACGCATCTGATCAAGCAGCCCCCGCCGCAGGGCCTGCTGCGAGGGGTCCAGAGAGCACCAGTGCACCTGACGCACCAGCTCCCCGGGCCTGCCCGTCAGGGTTGAAGGAGGAAGAGGAGCCGCCCTGCTCTCCTTTAGCACCGCCTGCCCACTTCACAAAGGGCCCCCCGCCGCCTCTGCTCGAGACTCCCCCAAACCTAGCGCACAGAGAGAGCAGATGTGAGAACCACCCCAAGGTTTCTGAACAGAACCCGAGTCAGACCACTTCCCATGACCCTCTGGCATTTCCCTGCCCCCGTCCTGGGGACACCCCTGTCCTGGGGATGCCCCCCGGGTCTGCCCCTTGGTTGGGGGGCCTTTCTTGCTCGCACAGCCTGATGGTCCTCGTGCACACAGATAAGTGTGTCTGGGAAACCAAATCAACCCAGGCCCACTGCCCCAACAACAAAGCGCCACTGAAAATAAGCCTGTGAGGGAGGTCTGTCTGTGAGGGGTGAAAACATGCCTAGTGCAGGGAAGGGTGGGGCAGAGACGGCTTTGACACAGCAGGAGAGCTGGGCCAGAGCAGGGGGAGCCATTGCTGACGGCCTTGGGCAGGAGGAACGGTGGCCTCGGCTTCCCGGGCCTGAGGGGCAGCAGCCTGGGGCGGGGCCGTGGCGAGAGGGCAGGGAGGACATCGGCCACTGCAGCTGGACACCGAGGGCAGGGTCGGCCTGGGACACTGGGTTTTGATCACTGAGCTCGCCGGACTTGATAAGTTTGCCAGGGGGCGACGGTCCAAGCCACGTCTTTTAATCAGGTCCAGAAGCGCGAGCAGTTCCTCTCGGTCTCTGCTGACAGGCGGCCGAGCAGCTGCCTAGTCTCAGGGATGGCGCAGCGGGAGCCGGCTGCGGACCGAGCGCGTCGTCACAGCCCGCCGGCCTCGGTTTCCCCGTCTGTAAAAACAGCAGTGGGAAGAGGCAGACACCTCCTTCCAGTTCTGAGCGCCACTCAGCGCTGTGGGAACAGTCTGGGATCCTGCCGATTCGGAGGCGGAGGTTCTACCTTTACCCGTGTTGAGCCAACGAAGCGGAGCTTTGAACAGAAAGAGGCGTGAGGGAAGCGTCGGCTGTTTTTGTGATGCACAGAAAGCAGCGGAGTCAGAGGCCTCGGGGAGATGGGCGCTGGGCTCAGTCTGGAAGGCGAAGGCCGGCACTGGCTGCAAGTCCTCACTTGCGGGCGATCCCTCAAGTTCTGCTCTGGGGCACATCGGGAATCGGGTCGCGTTCCCGCTGAGGACCACCAGCTGGCCTGACTTTTTTTCAGTCAATTAGCATTCCCAGGGGAGGGCGAGGTGTAGGGGTCTGGATGTCTGTGGCTCAGAGCTGCAGCGGCAGCCTGGCGGGCTCCCGGGCCTGATGTGGCGGCCAGGGAGCAGCCCTCCGTGAGGGCCGCGCCCGAGGCGGTGCCTTCAGGGCGCATCGGAGCGTCGAGTCCCCCGCAGGCTTCGCGTCCTCCGGCTGCCCCGGAGCCCCGCCCCGCCGAGCTCCGAGCAGGCAGACACCGAGGCTCCAGGCGCCCCTCTCTGCTCCATCAGTGACAGGCCGAACTGCTGGCCCGCATGGATCAATCGGAACCCAAACCTTCTCGGCTTCTCCTGGTGCAGTCCCGGGAGGCTGTGCGCTTCCAAGGACTTCCTCGGACTTCCTCGTCATTCTAGGAAGTTCGATTTGTTGGTGGAGCGAAGCCCGCGGCAGCAGCAGCCTCTCGGGGGCTCAGATTCCTGAGAGCGCTGCGCGACTCGTCCTCTTCCTTCCTGAGTCTGGGTCCGAGCCCCTCTCTGCCCCCTGGGCCGGGCCCAGCGCCCCGCGTAGCCGCCTCAGGCAACGGGGCTGACTGTCCGGAAGGTCCCGTGCCCCTCGCCCGCCCGACTCCTGCCTCGCGTGCGCACCGTCCACACCGAGCCCTGTTCCCGCGGGGCGGCCTGCAGCCTCTGGCCGGGCCCTCACCACATGCAGCGTCCCGGCCCGCGCCTTCCTTCCAGATAGGGCCGCCCCCTCCAAGGGGCTGCCTCTGCCCCGCCCCCGCTACCTTCCCCCCAGGCCCAGGAGGCGCTCAGCACGGAGGACAGAACCACTGTGATTTTGGACAACAAAAAGAATTTTAAATCGACCCAGAAATGTAGGCAGATCCGGGGGCAAGACCCACGACATAAACAAAGCAGCGGAACGCAGCAGCCGCCGACCCCCGGCCGCAAGGAGACGGTCGGCATCATCTGGGCTTCTCTCTCCTCACACTCTGGAAGTTTCTTTGTTCACGTTATCTCCTGCGGTCTGTTAAATGTTCGCGAAGCATCAGCGATTTTCTGAACAACATTTTGGTAGGGACGAGAAGCGCCTTAGCTACCAACACTAAAGGCGGCTGGAAGATGAGAAGAAAGGAAGAGCGGCTTTGAAAGCCTTCGGGGGTTCCCGCCTTGGCGCTCGCGCTCGGGAGGCGGCGGGAGCACAGCGCGCTCTGCGCCACGCGAAGCCGGCGCTGCAGCCACAATCAAGTGGCGACAACGGACTTTAAAAGTCCACCAGGTGAGGTGCAGGGGTGACTCCGGGGTGAGCCGCCCAGGAGACTCATGGCCGCTCCAACTCTAACAGTGATTTCACCTCAATGTAAATATTCACTGCAGAGCGTAGGGGTGTGGGGGGGTATCCACGAACCCCGCAGCCTCTGCCTAAGCGTGCGGCCGCGCGGGGCCGGCATCGCACGCAGAGGCAGCAGCCCCGCGGCCCGCGGGAGGGCGCGTCGGTTACAAGGAAGGAGGCCACAGAGGACCCGACTTTGGGGGCTCCGCCAGCCTCCTCGGCAGCGAGGACGCCATGCCGGGTCGCCGCAGACGGGCCCCTGCACACTGGCCGGGGCTGGCCGCGCCCACCGAGGGCAAACGCACAGCGCTTGTGTGTGTCCGTCTGACGTCCGAGGGCCCCGCTCGGGAGCCAGACCGAGGCTCGCACACAGACGCCCACAGCCAAAAGCCGGGAGACGCTGTTACTCCCATCTGACGGCCAAGAACAAAGACGCGGCAAGTGAGTGGCCTTCAGCGAGGCCAAGGCCGGACTCGCTCCAAGCCCGAGTCCCAGGCTGCCGGACGCTGCGCTCCGGTCTCGCCCAGAATGTCCTGCTGTGCCCTGGGGCTGGGGGACTAGATACAGCGACTACGAGGACATGTGAGAGGAGAATGAAAAAGAAATCTCCTGTCCATCTCTGGGCCGTCTCGGGGTCCAGATGAGAATGGCTCTGGGGGCCCAGGTGGAGGCTCTTAAACCGAGCGAACCCTCAAACCACCCTTTACACGGAGCGACCCTCAAAATCCTCTTCCCAATCATGGTGGGCGACCACAGGAGGCTCCGGGAGTAAGTCCTGGGGTGAATGGGAGGCGAGGCGCTAACTCCCCTTCGCCCCCCTCCGCTGTGGCCACGCGCCAGGACCCCGGTCACGGGCAGAAGCTACAGGAAAGGGCAAACCAGGCAGACTCTGGGGTGACCGGGCCGCTGATCTTCCCTCCCGGGGCACGCGGAACAGACCAGCAGGCGGCCGGCCCAGGCGCTCCCTCCCGCGCCCCTCGGAGGGCGCACACGGAGGACCAGCCGCTGCGCGCGGCTTCGGGGAGCAGTCGACACCACCGCGGGGGCCGCGCAAGCCGCCCGGGCTGGGGGCCGCGGAGGACGTTCCGCAGCACGGTGTGCCCGTTTCCTGGAAATCTGACCCAAGCTGGAGAAACGTTCCTGGAAGAGCCGCCGGGCAAGTGAGAGACGCACCGCCCCGTATTTTATTTCCTGTTTCGCTTACATTTCGTCTGACTCTAGTTTGTTCCTATTTTATTACAGTCCCTTTATTTTTATCAAGCTCTCCCCTCGACTGTGAGCATAGATACCTGGAGGACACATTTTTATAATATAAAATCAAATTATGATGGCATATTAATATTTATTAGCATGTAAGTATAACCATGGTTATCCTGGATTTAATGCTTATCATAGCAATAGTTCTAAATAAAGTTTTTCATGAAATCTGCACAGAAATCTTCTAGTTTTTAGCCAGTTTATAGACAGTGGAGGCTGAGTGGCCAAGCAGATGCCAGGGCCAGCCAGCAAAGGCCCGCACCCCCTCTGCGAGGGATGTTCAGTTTGGGGGATGTTGAGAGCGGCCTCAACTCCTCTCCAGAAGACACACAGAGAAGACCCCAGGGCCAGTGGGGGAGTCTCCAAGGCAGTGTATGGGGTGAGTACCCGCTGTGGGAGGCCTCTGCTCTTAGCCCCTTGCGGGGCTCACAGGGCACAGCTAAGGAGGGTGAGGTGGACAGGCACCCCCAGAGGTGAGCAGTCTGTCTCCCCAGGGTGCTGCTACACCCAGCATTTTTTCAAGATTTATTTATGCATACAAGCTGGGGAACAGGCCAGAGGTGTGGGGTGGCGAGAGGGTTCACCAGAGACAGAGTGGGGAGCAGAACAGGCAGATCGATGGAAATACACTGCTGAGGGGAGCGGAGGGTGAGTTAGGAGAGGTCTGCTGTGCCATGCGGGAACCTGCCCGGCCAGGCATCGAACTGGCGTCGCTGCTGCCAAGAGCGCCACAGCACAGCTGCGCCACGGGGAGGCCCACACCCAGCATTTGCATGAATACAGCCCGGCTCTCCTAAGACAGGAAGGCTTAAAGCAACCAAGAGCAAGCCCTGGGCCCCGGGATGTCAGTTTGAACCTGTTTTCCAGACTTCTCTTAGTGAGGCCATTTTATGGGGACTCTGTCCCCAAACCAGGCCTCATGGATCTCAAGGTCAGCTGCAAGGAACACAAGTTTTCATCTGCGCATATATTTGTGGAGGCTATTTAGAGTAAGATTTGTATAAGCAATTAGCCTAATTAATCCTAATCGGCCCCTTTTATGATCCAGTTGGAATCTGCGGCTTTGCTAACCAAGCCTGTGGGGTTTGTTTTTGTGAGACACACGGAGGCTTCCCAGCTGTTCTTAGTCAATCAAAAGCCAGAGGAGAAAAATAAAACAATGAAAAAAACTTAAATCATGGGAAGTACAATGTATTTGTTTTTGTCCATTCCTGAGTCTAGCATAACTGACAGACACACACACTGAATTTTCTCATGAAGTATTTGTGGGACTATGCCACACACCTTAAAGTAGAAAAACTGATATGGAACAGATCTTCAAAGACTTTCTGCTCTGATTCCTTTCTCTCCTCTACGACCTGTTTGTGGGTGGACAGTCATGTTTTTACTTTAAGAGGATTTTTATCTTTTGGGAAAAAAAAATTGGAAGCATTAATGAAAACCTGTCACATTTCTTATGCCTACCCACTGATTAGAAGCATTTAACTAATTTCTGTTCAAATAAGAGAAATCTGAAGAGCAAAACACATCCCAATATATCAACAACAAAAATGTGACAATCAAAGGAAGTGACAACAACACCACTTTGCAAATCTGTGATGACTGAAACTCATGCTGGTCGCACATGCCGTCATTCACAGGCGAGAACTGCCCCCGAAGCCTGTGGGTGACCGTGGTGGTTGTGTCCAAATATCCACGGAGGGGAAACACTAAAGATGAAAACTAGGGCCTCCTCGGTTGCTAGAAGGGTTAAGTCTCAGCCTATGAACCTACTGGCAGCCACTGCAGCAAGAGTTCGATCCCAGGCCAGGGAGCTTCCCACAGGGCGCAGCAGACCTCTCCTGTCTCCCCGCTGTTACCCTCAGCAATGTATTTTGGTCAGTCCACCTGTTCTGCTCCCCACTCTGTCTCTGGGGAATCTTCTCACCCCCCACACACACCTCTGGCCTACACCCCAGCTCTTGTATGCATAAATAAATAAATCTTCAAAAAAATAAAGAGGAAAACGAGTCTCACCTAAAGAGAAGAATGGGAAATAAAATCAGTCCTCAAATGCAGATTTTTACGGAAGGTACCAGCAGATTAATTACACTTGAAACTGAGAGTTTTCACTCATAAGATCCAATAAAAAATTGATATCTAAACAAAGTGGTAGAATCACTGCCCCAAGAAATTTTAAGGAACTAAACTAACTTCCATCGAGCTGGGGCACTTTGGACAATCTCTACAGCAGAGAATTTTCTGTGCTCCCGTCGGTATCCAGAGCAAGATGCGCGCATGGACACGCGTGTGCCGCCTCCACGCCTCGCACTGGATGCACAGGCCCAGCTTCGAACACAAACGCCACAGTGCAAGACTCCTTCGTCTTCGCCCTGAACATCCAGTTTCTACAGTTCCCTATTTGCACCAGAGAGAAAATGCGATCCTCAAACTAAAACAAGCTGCCAGTGCTTGCTGAAAGCAGTCTAAAATGACCCTCCAGCAGCAGTGAAATATGCTAATTTTGATAAAGCATCCCTTTATTTCTAGTCAGTTCTCTTCTAGGTATGTCCCATTCATGAGGAATATTTACACAAATGAATTGCCTCCTAGATGCAAACCTTTCTTAAGCAGCCGTCAACTATTAATTCAAGCGCAAATGTCTTCGGATACTCTATTCACGACACTTTGCTAAATGAAAAAGAAGGCATCCCCCTCTTATAAAGGCCCACGTTCCTTGGTTGTGCAAAAACTCGGGAGTTACAGACAAACCCAAGCCACGCTTACACATGTCCACATCCCTGCATCCCCACCAGAGAATTGCAATCAACTTCACTTTAAACCAAAGAGTCTTATAAACAATTAAGTCATCAGAGGCGATTATGAGAGCTAACTGCATCACATTGTGCCGGCTATTCCCCAAGGCGCTGCCAGCGCCATCAGAGAGCGCATTCCTCTCCAGCAGTTCTCGCAGACCTGGAGGATGGAGCAGGAGACGGTCTCATCAGCGTGAACAGCACAGGATACGGATGGGGTCCTCCACGTGGCAGTGACGACGATAAATCACCGAGCGCGTGTTCTGTTTTCTGAGATGGGCTCAATTTATCATTTTATTGAAAAGGTTCCATTATGCAAATGTCTTCCGGAACCACAGTCTGCTGTTGCTGGAAGGTCAGGGGGAGATATAAATTGTTACATGGAGAACCAAGAAGCTGTAGAGCAGCCTCCATTTCTAAGGGTTAACAAGAAGCCATCAGACCACATTCAAGGGCTTGGCAATGGGACGTTTTCAAGGTCCCTCCTTGTGGATGGGAGGAAACATGGAGAACATTTTCCAAGTATTTTTTAAAAAGCGACAAGATAGGGGTGATTGCTCGAAACAAAGCTCTCTGTTGATATTTTGTTGAACTCCAAGTGCCAGTAGAACAGGAACACAGGTCTAAGCAGGGCCTGTTACAAAATGCCGGCTGTGTGAATTACCACCATTTTCATTTCCCGTTTTCAGATACTTTTAAAAAACGTTTACCAGTGATCTCCACTGTGTGCACATTTAATAAGCCTATTTCGTGTGACCTCATTTTGTCTGAAAGGAGGGCACTGAGATTTTTGACTCGTCCCAAACCCCGTAACTGAGTTTTCAGGAAAAGGATGATGAGCTAATTATTCAATGCAAATTAGGCATTATTCCCTCGAGTTACATTTTGTTTCCATCTTTCTAAGAATTATTGATTCTCTCCATCACCAAGCACAGTGAACATAATTGATGAATATATTGTATCATCAATCCATCAATAATTTGTAGTTATGGGCAACAACTGTCAAACAGCTGAGTAAAAACACATTACAGCCAGATAGCTCCCTTTGGACCAATCATTGTAAATCAAAGCAACACTGAGGAGAAATAGTTGCTCTTTAGAAACACTCGCTGGGTAGATATTTGGCATCCGATTTTTAACGCAGCCCAGCAGGCAGGCTGTGTGCGACGCCGACGGCATAGCTGGCCCTGGCCTTCTGCTTAGTCTGGCTCAGGCGCCTTCTACTCTGTGACGAGAGTTCTTTCAAATCCAGAGTCCATTTTGAATGGCCGCCGACTCTGTTTTGATGCTCTTCCCAAGGAGGTGATGAATGAGACCCCGCATGGGCCACCAGGGCTGGGCGTGTGCGGCACTACGGTACTGTAAGGAACAGCGAGTTACCCAGCATGCTCTTATGCTCTTCCCTGATCTGGAGCTCACTGGACAGGAAATAAGTTTTAGAAATATGTCTAGAATAGTCTGGAAGCCCTGTTCAGAAATTTTGTTTTTGGGAAAAAAAAAAAAGATTGTATAACTTCTTGACAAACTCAAATCATACACTTTCTCATTGACAGATTCCAAAGGTATTAAATGTGGTTTTTCTGTGGCTGTTATGTAAGTGCAAAGGCTTCAAAAAGTTTCAAAAGCTGGGTTTTTTCCCCCCTCTACTGAGAGTAAAATAAAGTGTATCTCTAAGACGGACTTAGAGTGATGACTGGCATGAGAAAAATATAGTCCTTGTAACCATTCACACACTCAATAGGACTACTTCTGCTTCCCTTTCTCAGCATTGAGAAAATTATCTGAAACCTGGAATCGGGCCAAACAGATTACCTTTGTCATTTCAGTGCAATACAGAGCTAGTACTTGCACTATTTTACACATTTTTAGGGACAAGAGTTAGCTTGTTGTCTAGAAGAGTTGCAAGAAGTTTCTGCCCAGTAGACATCAAATGTTATCGCTTATCACCCTGTAAAGAAGTTAACAAATTCTGTATCTAGCTTAGTAATTTTATCCTAATACTGCTTTCTTAAATTACATCTATTCATTCATCCATCTATCCAATCATCCACCCGTCTGTCCGTCCGTCCGTCCGTCCATCCATCCATCCATCCATCCATCCATCCATCCATCCATCCATCCATCCAATGACCTCTCTCAAGACCCAAGAAACAATTTATACAGCTCCCTGTTTTCCAATTAAATGATAAGTTGAATGTAATTTTGGACTACAGTTTCTCTGATTTTGCAAGATGGTCATGATTGGACCATTCAAAATCAGACTTCACAGCTTTGAAGGTGCCCAGTGAGCCATGCTGCAGAGAAGCACACCACGGACACCAGGTCCAGGCACGCCTCTTCCTGAGTGAACCCAGGTCAGAGATCCTCCCCTGTCTGTTTTTTAGGCATTTCCCCTTCCCTCGGCATTTCCCCTTCCCTCTGTCTGGCTGTTGTCTGTGGCCTGTGTGTCCCTCTGGCCTTCAATGATTGGGAAAAGCAGGCTTTATGTCCTCATTACCTGGTAGATTGTGAAGATGGACTCAACTCTGTTCTCTGTTCAGTAAGAGACAGCAGACATGCAGGTCATATCTGCCTACTTGTCTCCATGTGGACCCAAGTTAATCAAAAACTTCGTGCTCCTGGGGAGGAAAAGAGCTCTTTGAAATCTGTACCCCAGTAATATGTCTTTGGGATTCTATTCTTCACCTGTGTCTGAAGGGTTGACTCTGTGCCATGTCTCTATTTCAGAAAAGTTGTTGTCTCTAGTCCTGTGTGAAATGTTTTCCTGCCACTAGGGGGTTATTAATAACTGAATTATTAGTCTCTTAAATTAAGGGAGATCTGATATGATTGGTTTTTGCAGAAACAAATAACCATTTATTTGTAAGTATGAATGGAAGGGAAAATCATCCTTAAAACTACAGCTAGGAATATTTGAAAAATTCAAAGGATTTAAGAAAGGAAAAAAATCTATACATACGTGTTTTCTGATCAACAGGTGTTAGATGTGTGTCAAGATTTTTACTTTATATTTTGTCATATGCTGGGGTTTGAGTTCCCATGAAGACAATAGTTACTCTGAACTTCCTTCACTTCTCATGCTGGTTTATTGATTAAGCAATATGCCACACCACTTATATTCTATTTAAGTTCATGAAAAATATACATCTGTATATCTGTATTTGTCTATGCTGAATCATAATTCTCACAAATTTTTGAAGTAGTTATGTTTTGCAGTATCTCGGCCAAAATATAATTTCTTAGATCCTTACAACTTTTGATTGATATTAAATTTGTTTATTTAGTGAATGGTCTTTAGGCAGTTGCATATTTTCTATTAATTTTGAATAGAAAGGCATTGATAAATAAGCATAATTTTAACTTTTATATTTTCAGTTCTTTAGTTCTATCTATATGCTATGTTATGGCTTTATCTTATTTGATACAGTGAGACATTTTCTTTTTAATAACGTCAGACATTGCATCTATAGATTATTACATAATCTGCACACAGGAGCTCTGCCAGTCTGCTCACATTCTTGTGTATGACAAATTGCTCTCAATTACTTACATCCTAGTTTCCTCTGTAAAACAGAAGTTGTTATTTTGCTTAAAAGCTATAATTAGTTTGAATGGTTGAGATTATACTGGAAGCAGTAGCATAAAAAAGTACAGCAATTTACCCAGAAATGGGATGTTTCTCTTTTTCAAGGAAGAAGAGAACAGCTTTCCCCCCCTAAAACAAAGTGTCAGTATGTTCAGAATATGAAGTCTTATGTAGACAAGACTTGAGAGAATATAGCGAATTGTAGAAAGTTTGTGTTGTCTCAGCATAGAATAGCTAGAATATCTAAGTCTGAAAAGAAGCTGTGAAATGTGTTAAAATTAGTGCAACATGTACTAGTTTGATGTGCTTATTTGTAAGATCATTTACGAGACAAAGTGGAGTTCATAGAACTTATGGTGTGTCAAATATTATATTACTGCAAAATTAGAGTTAGACTTTTTCTCTGTTAGTTGATAGATTTCCCTTAAAAAGCTGAGTTTTTTTCAGGGCCTCCCTGGTGGCACAGGGGTTAAGTCTCAGCACTATGAAGCTATCAGCAGCCACTGCAGCACGAGTTCAATCCCCAGCCAGGGAGCTTCCCACAGGGCGCAGCAGACCTCTCCTGTCTCCCCACTGCTCCCCTCAGCAGTGGATTTCAGTGGATCCATCCGTTCTGCTCCACACTCTGTCTCTGGTGAATCCTCTCACCACCCCACACCTCTGGCCTGCACCCAGTTCTTGTATGCATAAGTAAATAAATCTTAAAAAAAAGAATTTGTTTTCATTTGCCAGGATATAATCAAACACACAGAGCAACCAAGGACACACAGGGAGCATCACATCTAGAACCTTTCTCACTCCAGCCCCTTCGACAGAGCACCGTGCGGAAGGACAATGGACTTCACATGAGCAGGCAGTGCCTGCAAAGCCCTCACAGGACAGGTGTGGCGCCCGCCAGCAGAGGCCTGTAAGCGCGTCTGTTTCTGTCCACATTGCCCCCAGGAACGGTCCACCACCTACCAGACATCAGGCCCTGCCATCTCTAACCAGCAACCTCACACCAACGTTCCTCACCTCCCCACTTCCTTTCTGCCCCTCCCACTATCTCAGCTCTATCTCAGCATCTTCTTTAATTGGTACTTTGAAAACTTGACACAAAAGTACAGAGAACTGTCACCCAGATGGAACTTTACATATACTCGATTGATTATGATATTGATTAACAGTATCAACACTGTTAGTGACCTGAAATTGAAGATGTGACATCAGCCCGACTCTTCATTGAGCATCTCCCCACTCACTGACGACTGGTGAAGATACTGATCTTGAAATTTCTTCTTCAGTTATTGTCTAGAATTACTCTGTACAGAAACATTTTCCTCAAGTACTAGGGTTATTTGAGTACCTTGAAATAAAATTTATACAGGAAAAGTTAAATACATGTTTACTATTTCTTTCATTATTACCAATTTCCTGAGTATTTCCAGTACCTATTGCTCTAGTTACTGCCCTTAGTTTCCAAGGCATTTGCTTTTTTAATAATCAGTTTTAGTAAATTGTATTTCATACTCTTTTTGCTAAATTTTGGATTCTCTTACCGTTGGACAGTGGACCTCTACTGCCCGTGTCTTTCAAGCACACCCACGCGTCCAGAGACGCTCCCCAGCCACCCACAGGACGGCACCGGGAGAGCCCAGCGTGGTCCTGCGAGCGTTCTGTCCTAGGCCCGGGACCCACTGCTCTCCAAGGATAACTGGGGTTCCCTTTGGTGAAAGACAGTGCTGAGACCAAAATATGGGGGGCCATGCATTTACTCTTATAGCTCTGGGGGAATGATCAAAACACTTCACCTTAAAAGGAGCTGGGGAGACCTAAAAAGGTGGTGATAGGCTAAGACAGGAGAAGCCGGGCACAGGAGTCCACAGCTGGCTGTTCAGCGGCGTCACCTGTGAGCCCATCAAAATACTGGTCCCCAGGCCCCAACCAAGTATGTATGAGCCCCCCATTCAGAAGCACACCTCAGGTGACTCCAGAGCCCCTAGGGGCCACCGGACAGGCGGGCTCAGCCACAGACTCTGCGTGTCCATAGCCCCAGGACCCGGGGCCAGAACAACAGGTGCCTTTTGGAGATGGTATTGTCGTCATCATTATTATTTTTTTTTAAGATTTATTTATACAAGTTGGGGTACAGGGCAGAGGCGTGGGGCGGCGAGAGGGTTCACCAGAGACAGAGTGGGGAGCAGAACAGGCAGATCAGAAATACTCTGCTGAGGGGAGCAGCGCGCGAGGCAGGAGAGGTCTGCGCCTCTCCTGGGATTCTCCCGGGCTGGGCGTTGAACCCGCACCGCGCGCTGCCGACAGCTCCACAGTGCAGCGCTCAACCGCTGCGCCACCGGGGAGTCCCCCGTTGTCATTATTATTAATATCATCATCTTGAAAAGTGATAGTCATTTAGAAAGTTATAATAAAGCAAGATTAAATGTAAAAATTACTCCTATTCCTACCACAAGGAAGAACTACCGTCAACTACTGCATCCGATCGCTGTGCTCGTCTCCTCCATGCACACGCACACACACAGCATGGGCATATGTGTTTATCTTTTACACACTAGCATCATAATCTAGTCAGTATCCTGAAGCTACTTTTGTTTTTCATGCTGTGACTTTCCATGACTTCAAATATAATCCTCCCACAGCATCTTCAATGGTTATAGAACAGCCTATTGTATTTAGTTGCCAAACGTTTATCATTTACTACTGTTGAGTGTCGATGGTTTTAATGTTTGGCAATATAAATACTACTGTGTTGAACATCTTTATGGGTCTTCCTTGGTGTACAGCCTTCGATGGTTTCATGATACACTCTGAAAAGCAGAGTGACTGAAAAGGCAGAAAGAGCCATGTCATCTTGCAGGAAATCCAGAGTTCTAAAGTAATCTATTAGTTTGAAGTAGGGAAAGAGTATATAGCACACAAGGAAAGGATCATATATTAAGAAGCAAGGGCGTTCAAAGCGGGGAGGGACATTGTCGATTGATTTTTTTTAGGCCTGTATTAATTGAAGTTTAGTGTATGGAAAAAATAAGCAAGGGGGTAGGGGCTGTGACTCAAAGATGGCACCCTCGGGATGCTACTGCAACGTCGATGGGAAGATGCTGCAGGCAGGCGCAGCGTGGCCTTATGTGTCTATTTGTCAAGTGGAAGACTTGGAATAAGCGGAACTGTGTGTATGCAGCTTTTAAAGCCAGGGCACCCTGTAATTGATTACAGTGGCTCAGACATCTATTCGTCTCTGGTAAAACACTGGACCAAGCTGCAAGAATCTAAACTCTGCCCACAACCAGAACCTTGGATCTGGCAGAGAACACACCCCCTCTCACAGAGGTGGCCAAGGAGGAACACATGCGTGATTTCCTTCCAGGAACCCAGGGTCCCTCTGCTCTGCTGTGTTATGCCCAGGGCAGGAGCTGGTGACAGCCCAGCGGACACGCAGCCCATCCTCGTGAAGTCACTTCCCAAAGGGGCTGGGGAAGCCACGTGAACCCCTGGGGCCGTGCCCTGGTGTCCACCATACCTTTCAATTAAGTTCCTTAAGAGGGCACACTCCCCTCTTGCCACAAGCAAGGGGAAATATTTGCCACAGAGTCCAAAAGAACAGGACTCCTAAGAGAATCGTTATTTAAAGAAAAGCTGGAAAAATAATCTGCCCGGAAGACACTGGGTTGCTCTGCTATGGAGAGATAACAGAAGGCTCCAATCCGTTTCTCTGCAGCCAGCAGCGAGCAGTCCTAGTGTGCGATCATGGGGCAGCCCTAAATTATTACTGCCTCCTCCCACTGAAGATGGGCTATGTTTTATTGGGATATGACTATTCCTCATCGACAAGGTGAGTGGATGGTGCCAAAGCATGAAAGCCACGCTTCTCCTCGCCAGGGTCAGCTGCCACACTGGAGCGTTAACTCAATCGTGAGATGCTCGGCCCTGGCTCCAGCCCCGCTTCTTTCCAGGAAGGGGGCTCTCACGTGGTCAGCTGGAAGGGTGCCCCCACTACCTCAGGAGCATCTCGTCTCAGGAGCGTCTATGTCTCCCCAAGATTGTATCTATTTGTTAAACATGCGAGACGCCACCCAAACCTCGGGATGTGTGGCTGAAAGAGCAGACGGGCTCAAGGAACATTAGCGCGCAGGAGCAACGAGCTCCTTAGAGGGCGGTGGCGTCAGTCAGAACCCCGATTGCACGGCACTGGACCACCAGCACGCTCAGACGGGCACCGACGTCCTCGCGGTCGTTACAGTAACTCCGCAGCCAGAGGCAGCGCTCCCAAAACTGGGTCTTTACGTTCTTGGTGGCAACAGGGAAACTGCAGCAAACAGCCGCCATCTGTGAGGACGGGCCGTCATCCTCGCCGAGGCCGTCACTCTAGACTAAAGCGCGAGCCCTGGCTTGTCAGTGGAAAGAGTCTCGTGTCTGAAAGGTGGGGCGCCAGTGAGAGGCCCCCGCGTCTTCTCCTCGCCGTGATGTGACGACAGGGGCTGGTGGAGGCACACGCGGTCCAGAATCAGACTCATGGAAACGGCCAAAAAGGACGTCGGTGCGCCGGGCCCCTCGTGGCCGTTCCCTTCCGTGAGCGGACGTGCAGACGCGGGCCCACCGTCGATCTGGGTCGGCTCGCACCGGCCTCCTGCTCATCTGCAGTGAGCCCGGTCCGCATCTTTACGCTCCGCCCTAATCTATTCCTCAACTGCGCTCGTCGGTCACCCCCCGCCGCAGGTGACGTCCCGGTGGTCCCCAACTGGGATCTGGCCCCAGCCAACCTGCTCTTTCAAAATACAGGGCAGAGAGAAAGCATCCTTTGAGCAAGGACCAGCAGGTAAACATTCAAAATAACTTATTTTGTAATTGTTTTTTTTTTAAGATTTATTTATGCATACAAGCTGGGGTACAGGCCAGAGGCATGGGGCGGCGAGAGGGTCCACCAGAGACAGAGTGGGGAGCAGAACAGGCAGATCAGAAATACACTGCTGAGGGGAGCAGCGGGCGAGGCAGGAGAGGTCTCCTGCACCATGTGGGAATCTCCCCCGCCGGGCTTCGAACTCACATCGCCGCTGCTGACAGCTCCACAGCACAGCACTTAACCGCTGCGCCACCAGGGAGGCCCTTTAATTGTTTTTTGACTTACTGAAACTTCCTTTCTTTCCAAATGGTTCCCAGTGACCAAACACAGATCACAAAACCCTGAGACGGATGTTGTTTTCTGACGTGGTCCTCTCAAAGGAGCAGTGCGTGACCCAGCAGGCTGGAAGACCTCGAGAATGCGCAAATACAAAAATTCTAGGAACTCGGGGCCTCCCCGGTGGCGCAGCGGTTAAACGCTGCGCTGTGGAGCTGTCGGCAGCGGCGATGTGAGTTCGACGCCCGGCCAGGGAGAATCCCACATGGTGCGGCAGACCTCTCCTGCCTCGCCCGCTGCTCCCCTCAGCAGTGTATTTCTGATCTGCCTGTTCTGCTCCCCACTGTCTCTGGTGAACCCTCTCGCCACCCCACGCCTCTGGCCTGTACCCCAGCTTGTATGTATAAATAAAAAATAAATCTTTAAAAAAAAAAAAAAATTCTAGGAACATCACCGATGTTTTGCTTTGTTCCTGACGTCACCCCTCATTACCCTGGGGTCGCGTCCGTCCCAGTGGGGCCCTACACAGTGAGGATATCCAGCATCAAGTGACCAATCAATAAAAATCATAAAAAAAAACAATTTTTAAAAAGTAGGATAATAATCACTGCTCCAAAACCAGAGCCAGGGCCTCCCCGGTGGCGCAGCGGTTGAGCGCTGCGCTGTGGAGCTGTCGGCAGCAGCGATGCGAGTTCGACGCCCGGCCGGGGAGAGTCCCACATGGCGCGGCAGACCTCTCCTGCCTCACCCGCTGCTCCCCTCAGCAGTGTGTTTCTGATCTGCCTGTTCTGCTCCCCGCTCTGTCTCTGGTGAACCCTCTCGCCGCCCCACGCCTCTGGTCTGTACCCCAGCTTGTGTGCATAAATAAATAAACCTTTAAAAAAAAACCAGAGCCAGCAGCAGGCATCTGGAGAGGCAGGCGTCCACAGAGAGGCGCAGGGCCAGCTCCTGCTTTCCTGGATTAAAGCAGGAGGCCTGGATCTGTCAGCTTGGCCGGATCTGAGCACCCGGGCCCAGCACCCAACCCTTTGAAGGTGCGAGCAGAACGAGGAAGGCTCTTAGCCATGCGGTGTTTAGTATACGGTGCAGTCCCCTTCCCGGCCTGGTCGTTAAGCAGCCGGCGCCAACTCGCCGAGGTAGGTAATTCGTTACCTTGATGGTCTAAAGGGGGAAGCTGAGGTCGAGCACATTAAGAACATCAGTGCTTCTGAGACTTTAATGTGCAAGATTCACACTTAACAAGATTCACGTTTAACCTTGTTAAAACGTGCTTTTGGAGTCAGCAGGTCTGGGATGGGACTGAAAATTCTACATCTCAGACAAACTCCCAGTTGGTGCTGCTGCTGCTGCTGCTGCTGCTGCTGGTGTTTGGGCCAAACTGCAAGGCGGCAAGGTCACAGACAAGGTCACGGAGCTGGCGAGAGGAGAGGTGGGATGTGGCTCTGGCAGCCTGACTCCAGAGCCCCCCTCACCTGCACTAGCTGGCACCACGTCACAGACCCACCCCCGGGTCCTGGGCCTTGGCACAGGGACGAAACAAGGGTCTTTCACCTCTTGCTGCTGTATTTCCACCAACAGCAGACACGCATTAAGTTCTGCTGACACTGAGGATATAAAAACATTCCAGACTCAAGGAATTTTCCTTTACTCCATGGCAGATGAATGGCCACTTGATTCCTTTCCCTCACGAAGCCGGCTGTAATGTCCTTCACTGACTGGCTATTCTGCTTTAATTCCCATACACAAAAGAAAGAGCATTAACTTTCAAAGAATCAGAGTCCAACCGCTGCCACCAAAGGTAGTCAATTTAACTTAATCTTGGGGGATTGAGGAAGGATATTTAAGATCTTACAGAGCATCAGGGATATCTCTTAGAAAATTAATCCTAGTTTAATAGATTTGCAGGGTGTAGGCATTGGGCCTGATTCTGCAGAATCACCTAGAAAGTGATTTAGAAAAGAAGGTCCAGGTATTTGCTTTACTTGTCTTGAGGGTTTCAATTTCTATTATAATGGACATTTTGCTAATATTTTCATTACAAAGATGGAACAAATACTCCTCCAGCATCTGGACGGTATTTGGATGCTCCTCGCCATACAAGGTAACGTCTCAGCAGCCCCCCTAAAATCCCGACCACCTTTATTGATTCCAAACACATTTAAACATTTTAAGAGTTTGTTGTAGGGGGTCAGTTTATGCTGCTTAATTTACAATTTTTTTCTTTACCTTCCCTAAACAATCGAGAGCAGAACCAGCTGCTGGCCTGCACCCTGGGCACTCTCTCTGCCCCGGATGCTTGAGAGGTGGAGCGGGGGTGCCCGGTGGACCTCACTGGCTGGAACACCTCACCTGGGCCCCCTGTTGAGTCTCACCACCTGGCACCTGCCCAGTGTCCCTGGAACCTCCTCGCCAGAGCAGGAAAGGTGACGCCTGACTCGTCGGGGCCTCCGGAGAGGGCCGCCCTGCCTGCGGGCGCCCAGAAGGGCTCGCCTCAGAAGGGCTCGGCCAGGTCCACTCTCAGCTGCTCCGGCCTCCCACAGTGCACTTGTGATTGCTTTATTTTCATAAATATTTTTCTTCTTCCCGCACATAAATGCTTCGCCTCAGAGCGGCTGAGTCTAGGGCAAAGGCACTATGTTCACGGCTGCTCATTTTTCCCTTAAGACCTCACGGCTTGCTTTCTTTTATTCAGCAGTGTGTCCTTCGGTGTCTGTGCCTAGCGCTCTCCTGTAGCTACATGGCTGCGTAGCTGCCTTTTATTCCCCCTCCCCTTCCTTTATAGCCCTGCCCCCACCCCCGCCCTAACCAGGTCTGCTAACTCTGCCAGTTTGATAAGTATTTTCCTTCGCCAGCTCATCTGCGGTGTAAACGCCCGAATCCATGTTTGTCATTCTCACTCCCTTTACGACACACAATTCCCTCGACGCCCCGCGTTTCCTGAAAGTGGCAGCATTTGCCTCTCCTCGCGGCGGGCCAGTGTCCCACTGTGCCACACCGGTCCTCGCGGCCGGGTCCTGTCAGTGGCGCTCGGCGGCCGTGGCCAGGTCACTGTGCCAAAGCCACATAGACGCTTCGGGGTGGGTGGTTTCGCCCTCTTGGTGCGATGCCATGGGGGGCTGGGTCGGAGGGCGTCTCCGGCTTTAGTGCCTCGAGGCCAGTCCGCCTCCTTCCCCAGGCGGCACCAGTCACGTTTCCACCCAGAGACCCTCTCCCTTGGCTACTGCTGTGGCAAAACCACCGCCAACCCGTCACGACAACAAGACAGAGCACCTCCGCGGCGTCACGTGGCCAGGACGGGCCTGAACAAAGGGGCAGAGGGCAGAGGGCAGCATCTGAGCTCAGTGCCCCCTCCTCCGTCAGGTAGAGTGAGCCCGCGGCGGCATCGAGCTCCCCCCCCACACAGAAGGATACCCCAGCATCCCAGCTCCCCCTCCTCTCCTCCAAGCACTTAAGAAGGAAGCGGCAGGTGTGGTGGGGAGCAGTGAAGTCCTACAGGAGAAAGGACTCAGAAGACCAAAAGTTAACCACGACCACTCTGGGTCCCTGAAAGTCCTGGAACATGGGGCGCCCCACCAGAATCCCCACGACACCTTTCCGGCATCATTAACCCTCCGGACCCAGCACAGAGCCCAGCCCTGGCTTTTGCACGGCTGAAGACAGCACCACCTCATCCAGGCGGGCGTCACCACCTCTTCAACGTCCCTGGCCCTTGCCTGTAAGCAGTGCGTGGGCAGCTCCCCCGTCCAGATGCGGGCAGTGTCCAGGCCGCCAGCCAGTGGGTAAGTGGGAGCCAGCTCACTGAGCCCCAAGGGGGAGGTGAAGGGTGGAAGGACACAGAAGGGCTTCACCCAGGGAAACAAACCATGGCAAAGACAAACCGCGAGGCTTCCCCTCACGGGGGTATTTGGAGCAAACAACGAAGAGATGATCTGATAGAACGAGAATACACCTGTGGGCCCCAAGACTAACCAGTGGTCACCAGGAGGGTAGGGGTGGGTGAGTCAGGGCAGAGGGGACAGTGGCCTGGCAACGGACAGATTCGGACCTCGGGCGGTGACGTTTATGTGCCCATGTTCATCCTCCACGAAGAACGTGGGGAACGTGTAATGTTACAAGGCAGCACTCCTTCAATAAAGTAAATAAGTCAAAGTAAAGATGGCGTGTTGTTTCTATTTTTTCACTTGTCCATGAAAAATTTCCTTCTCTTCCCTGCAGTCTCATCTATAATTTTTAAAAATGCTATTATATTATTTTTAATTTTGGCAGGAGGCATTTCAGGTATTCCATCTTGCCACTTCTGTCTAGAATTCTCTGACCTTGAGAAGCCACATGGCCAGGCCTGCCTCCACCCTCATTTATCTATGTGGGGGCGAAATGAACCTTTTACCTTGTGATTATTCTCTGGTGTTTTCAATAACACACCACCAACAAAAATTCTGTATACCATTATACTTATTTAGATGTGCGGAATGGAAAACACACTAATACTGTTAGGATAGGAAAGGGACCATCATCCTCGCCCAAGAAAGGCATTTCTGAAGTGGGTGGGAGCGCAGGGAGCAGCGAGCCTCCTCTGACACTAAGACGCCACCGCCATGACCGCTATCACCTCTACTGAGCGCGCTCTGCTTTTTGAAATGTCTCTACATTTTCAGACACATCATCAAGCAAAATGGATTTCGAGAAAATAAGTGAAGGAAAGCCAGGCGAAAGGGGAGAGGCGCGGGTCTGCACCTCAGCCGCGGAGCATGACCTGGATGGAGGTGTCTCGGCTTCCGAGCTCCCCGCGGAGACAACACCGCCACGGCGGGCCCGGGGCCTCTTCCAGCCCGGGGCCACTCTCAGTAGGAAACCCCACTTTGCGCTCATGGAACGCGCTCCCCTCGAGTGACAGGCAAGCGCATCTCCCTCAGCGAGAGCTTACCGCGACCCCCGGCAGCCAAGAACACACAGCGTGAGGCCGCGCCGGCAGGCCTGGCTTGGAAGACCCCTTGGAGCCCAGCACCGCGGGCAGGGGCACGCTTACCTGGCCTCGCCGCCGGCGGGGCGGCCCTCCCGCCGCCGTCCTGCAGGATCACGGCCAGCCCCACCGCGTCGGCCGGGAGCACGGAGCCGCTGAGGTCCACGCGGGTCAAGCTGTCGGGCTCGTCGGCACAGCCCCCCGCGGGCTTCGCGGGGCCGCCACCTGCGTCGCGCTGGCCCCGGGGGCTCAGCACCATGTGGACGATGCTCTGCTGGTCCAGGTCGCAGCTCTGGGGGAGGAGACAGACGAGCGGTCAGACGCCGGGGAGCCGGGCGGGCCGTGCGGGGGCAGTGGGGGGCAGTGCCGCGCCAGCGCCAGGCCCGTGGGCACGAGCCCCGGGGGCGCCCCCCAGCGGGGGCCAGGCTGGGGTGGGATGCGGGAGCGGAGGACGGGCTGCCGCAGCAGCACCACAGTGCAGGCCGCGAGGCGAGCTCAGCGCAAAGGTCAGAGAGTGAAGCTCGGGAGGGGCCTCCGCCTCCGCCATCAGCACCACGCCCGACACCCGCGGGCTCACACGCGGCCGGCGGCGCGCGGGGCGAGCGGGGGCGCGCGAGGGGCGCCCCTGGCCGGGACGCGGAGCGTGGAAGCGGGCGGCAGGGGCCAGCGGCGACGGGGCAGAGGGCCGTGGGCTGCTGCGGGTGGCGGCCTCCACAGAGACCGCGGGGGGACGCCCGCCAGCCCAGAGGGACTGCGGGAGCCCCGCACCCGGCGGCCTCACTACAGCGGCGCGGGGGTCGCCGGACGCCGGAGCGCGCACCGAGGCCTCCAGGGCTCCCCCTCGCCCGCCCGGGGCCTGCGGGCCCAGTCACCTTCCTCGAGACTGACCTCCCCCAAAGCGGGGCGTCTCACCATCGTCACAGGGGAGTGCCCGTGGCCGCTTCTGTCCCTCAGAGCAGGGACGTGGCCACCCGCGGAGCCCGCCCTGCCGGACACGCAACGTCACTTCCGGCGGGTCCCGCCAGCACCTCCCACCCGCCCGCGCGCGGGGCCGCCCGCACAGTGGTTCCGGGGCTTCCACACGCCACGTGTGTGGACAGGAGACTTGACGCTTCCATTATTTGCTGGAACAAAACCTGGCCTCCCTTAAATTATTTTCTTTTTTAAGGTTGATTTATGCAAGCAAGAGCTGGGGTGCAGGCCGGAGGTGTGAGAGGATTCACCGGAGACAGAGTAGGGGATAACAGAGCAGGTGGATCCACTGAAACACACTGCTGAGGGGGCAGTGGGAGACAGGAGGGGTCTGCCACGCCCTGTGGGAAGCTCCCTGGCCGGCGATCTAACTCGTGCCGCAGTGGCTGCTGATCGCTTCACAGTGCTGAGAGGCAACCCCTGCACCACCCTAGACTCCTTTAAATTAAACCCCAGTTGTAGTGTAGCTGATGGAAAGAGGCCTCTTCCCACAGAGCGGGGGCCTTGCTCTCTCCCAAACCCCTGAACCTCAGGTCTCATCTCATAAAGTTCAAACCACAGCCATGCAAGACACAGCAACTGCAGCAACAACAGCAGCCCTCCTCCCTGCCCGCTCACTGTCCTTGCCTCCCGATCACGAGAACCTCCAAGGAACACGCCTCTGCACAGTGTCTGTCCCTGGACTCTGGAGGCTCAGCGGGTGCCCTCCTGTCCTAAATCCCCTCTGACCACGTCTCCACCCCATGCACTGGCCTCTGATGCACCGACACCCTTGCCCTCCGGCTGCCAGTCCCACAGCTCTGTCTGTCCTACTGTGCGCTCAGACCCAGACCTACTGTGTACTCCGCAGTGGACAGTGGGTCATTATTCTCTGTCCCCTCATGCAACCCTCCCCGATCCCCTGCTTGTGTCAAAGCACCACTGCCCCCCACGTTATCCCAGCACGCAGCTTTCCCTCCCACCTACAGCTGTGACAATCCTGTTTCCTAAATGCATCAACAGTGTTGCCACCTGGGGCCCCCATGCCCCCACCCAGGCCCAGGCACATCCTGCATGGGCCATGAGTAACTGAATCCACTCAGAAATACCCTTCTCAGCTGCATTTGTAAATTACTCCCTTTCCTGCAGCCTCTCCAAGAAGCTCCAAGAATTTCTGGCAGGTGCTACAGACTCTTTCTAAAGCCTCTCACAGTTACCTGTTAAACAGAACACACTTACTCTCTCCTCCGAGTGTGTCTAGACTTTTTTTTTTCTAGATCAGCTGCCTTGTGATTTTTCTCTTACTTCCCTCTCCTCCATTATAAATGGGGCAGATTATTCTTCCGCTCATCTCCCCTACTCCTACCCTTCGTGTGGCCTCAGCCACGTGATTGGCTTAGACCAACGGGGGTCACCTGATGACCAAAACCAGTGCCATCAGGTGTACCTGCACCACAGCTGTGGCCAGCAAAGGGTGCCCCTGGGTGGCTTCCACCACCTCAGCCCAGGCCAGGATTGCATGCATGGCACCGATGGGGGAGGGAGCCTCGTGCAGCCTCCAACCACAAGACGAGGGCCCTCCCGCTGGGCCTGAGGGCTGACACCCCCGATGCCCCGTGGCCAGAGAGATGCTTATCGAGGCCTGGCGGTGTTATTCTGCGGGTGTTCCCTAAGGTAGCAGCCGACAAACCTCCATTCTAATTGGACAAACAGCCACTCAGTCGATATCAGTCATCACGTCTCAGTTACCAGCAGCCTGAAAACCTTAGCCGAAGTCGCTTCAAACCAACTCACGTCAAGATCTGAGCACAAAAGGCACTTCTCCAAAGAAGAAAAGCAAATGGCCAACAGATACATGAAAAAATGCTCAACATCACTTATAATCAAGGAAATGCAAATCAAAACCACTATGAGATACCACCTCACACCTGTGAGGACGGCATACATTAAAAATACAGGCAATAACAAATGCTGGAAAGGATGTGGAGAAAAAGGAACTCTTCTACACTGCTGGTGGGAATGTGAACTGGTCCAACCACTATGGAAGGCTGTATGGCGATTCCTCAGACTGCTAAACATGGAGCTTTCATACGACCCAGCAATCCCACTTTTGGGAATTTACCCAAAGGATACAAAAACACTAATCCGAAAGGATACATGCACCCGTATGTTCATTGCAGCACTGTTCACAATAGCAAAGGTATGGAAGCAACCCAGACGTCCCAAAATAGATGATTAGATCCAGAAGATGTGGTACATATACACAATGGAGTACTATTCAGCATGGAAAGAAGATAAACACATGCAATTTGCAGCGACATGGATGGAATTAGAGGGGATCATACTCAGTGAAATAAGCCAGAAAGAAAGAGAAAAATATCGAATGGTTTCACTTATAACAGGACTATAGGGAGGCCGGGTGG
>PVIJ01000529.1:0-28520 GCA_004024925.1 Scalopus aquaticus | reverse complement strand
AGGCGGGAGGCGGAGGGAGGGAAGGGAAAGGGCACAAAATGGAATAGAAAAGAACACAAGGGACCATGGAGATGGATCACGGGTGAATTGGTGGTGGGCTACCCAAGGGGAATGCAAAATGTAAAAGACATAAATAACAATAAAAATATATATTATAAAAAAAAAAAAGATCTGAGCACAGCAGGTGTGGGCATGTGAGGACGTGCACTTCGTGAGGACAAACAGCTGAGACCAACATCGCCCCCTAGCCTGAGGTTTTTATCCACGTTGTGTTCCTTTCAAGGATTCTCAATAATTTGGTCAGATAAAACTTCTCTTCCTACGCTTACGGGCTTCACGTGATCCTTCTGGATAAAAGAAAGCCTTCCTCACTCATCAGAATCCAAACAAATTTGGCTGGCCATGCTCTTATTCCAACGGTCAGAACTTGGAAGGTGTGTGCTGTGTGCGTGTGTGTGTATGTGTGTGCATATGTGTGTGTGTGCACATGCACATGTATATGATCTTCCTGCTTAATTCAGAAATTCTTGAACACAGCAATGGGCTTGCTCTTATCTTTTTATTTATAGGAATGCCTCACACAGTGCTTCGACCCCAGTAGATGGAGAATATATGATTAGGAATTGAAAAGGTGAATAGCTGAGGGAAAAGAAGAAGGAATGAATAAGTGAACAAATATAAACAGTCCTAACCTCAATACCTGAGCTGCTCCACGGGAAGCCAGAAGAATATGGGGAAGGGAACACTGAATTGAAAGTCATATAGATTCAAGCCAGAAGTGATTTCTTAGTTGTGTGATTTTGGCAATTTTTTTTCCTCCCTAATCTTCCGTCTCTACATGTGGCACTGGCATAACTCCATCAACTTCGAAGCTGACTCTCGGGGAGTCTGGCAAGATGGTGGCAGAGTGAAGTCTCTGGAGTTCTGCCTCTACATAACCATAGCCAACTTCCAGCAAAACAAACAAAACTACTCCTGAAAGATAAACCTGATCATCACATACATCAGGAGCAGTGTTAAGGCAAAAAGAAGTAGGACAAATTGTAATTAAGCTGTGTGTACAGCAAATACCAGGGCAGTACAACCCGTGAAAGGGAGGTGGCCTCTGCATGGAGCACCCCTGCTCCTGTTAACTCAAGGGACATCCCTGGGGTTTTATATCCTGGAAAAGACGGTGCACAGAGTTGGCATGCAGAACACAGGGTGTACCACTGGAGAACTACTACATTAAAGGGGAGGGGTTTCTACTAGCGTGAGCCTGAGGCTCCCAATCTAGAAACGCTGAAGCCTGAACCAGCAAAGAGAAACATCACACTGCCCGTTGTCTTCTTATAGTTACTATTCGCAGGCTGAGGCTGGGCTATTAGAAACACTGCTTTTATACTCCCCCCACCCTTCCCCTACCACCTACGCCTGATATTAGAGAACCAATACAACTGAATATGCTCACTAACCAGAGTTCAAGCAGCTGGATATTAACAACAAGATTAGGTATCCCAGACAAGACTCCACACTTTGAAAAGCAAAGAGAATATTTTCTGTCTTGGGACAGTGTCTCAACTATAGCTCTCACCCAGTGCTACATCAAGTCCTCAACCAGAGCCTAGAGGCTGAGGCAGGTACAAGATTGCATGAGACACTTATGCCAAGGAATTGGCTTGGGGACAGAATCACAGTGGATTCTGACCATACAGAATTAGTACCCATAGCACTATAGGAAATTTGCCCCCTAGATGCTCCCTGGAAGAGACCTTGCTGCGCCCTACTGCCGAAGCTCATTCCTACCATTCCCCCTAACTGACTCCAGCGCCCGTTATCTGAAGAGGTGCAGGTGGCAGTCTGTGTATTAACAAACCTAGGTGAAAAATATAAGATTATATCCATTTTTTTGTAGGTGAGTCATAGATCAATTTGTTAAGACATGAAGGTTTAAGAAAAGGAAACTCCCTGTTATAACCCATAACAGCTAAAAATGAAAATACATAACGTATCACAAGTACTGGAGGAAAAAAAGAGACATTTCAATTCAGCAGAACTGTGAAATACGCAGGAGGAAGAGTTTGAGGTAATAAACTGAACATGCTCATTTAATTAAGAAAAAGAGTGGATAATGAAAAATAGGAACAAAATGAAGATTGAGGAAATCTGAGACCATTACAAGTAAAATTAATAGATCTGAAAATACTATAATCCAAATTAAAAATATAATAGAGGGCCTTACAGTAGACAAATACAAATAGTGACGAGAATTGGTGAGCTTGAAAGCAAAGTAATGGAGATGAATATAAAAACACAAAAAGAACAACAAGGAGAAAAAAGAAATTAAAAAACTGAAAACAGTGTGATAGCCCTTTGTGATAAACTAAAAAGAAATAACAATGTCCATGTTTTGGGGGTTCCAGAAGGATAAGAGAAAAACATGGGAAATTTACTTAAGGAAATAATTGTTAAGAACCACCTCAATCTGGGAAGTGAACCAGAGTTCCTCATTCAAAAGGCCCAAAGAACTCCACACAAAGTAATATTAGATTCACCACACTCTGAGACATATTATAATGAAACTGTTGAAAGCCAAAGTAAGGGACGGAACTTTGAAAGCATCAAGAGAAATAAGAATAGTCTATAAAGGAACCCCTAATAGACTGTGGATTATTCAGTGGAAACCTTACAAGTAAGAGGAAATGGCAAGAGATATTTACCAAAATAAATGAATGAGTAAATAAATAAATAAATTCGAGCCTGGAGTACTTTCTCTTATAAGAATATTATGCAAGACAAAATTAAGGGTAAGGAGAGTCACAGGAAAGCAACAGTTAGAAAACTATATCAACACCAAGTTGGACATGAAAGAAGTACGAAGGGGTCTATTAGAAAGCAACAGCAAAAACAAATATAGAGGTTTCTGATATCTAAATTACACGTGTTGGAGGAGGAAAGTAAAAAATGTGACCCATTAGAACAATTTGACACCAGACTGTCAATGGACCATGAAATAATTCATCATATACTAACCTTAGCAGAACCTTCAAACAAAAATCAATAGAAGTAGCATATAAGACAATAGAAATGGAAACTAAATAAAATATAAAAGATGTTCAAAAATAAAAAGACAAACTAATTAAAAAGGTTTTCTGTAACAAAATGATAATACATAATATCAACTATCACCTGAAATGTCAATGGCTTGGATTCATCTATTGTAAGTTATAGAGTGGCTGAATGAATTTCATAACAAAGTCCACTATCTGGTGCTTATGGGAAATTCATACACACACACACACACACACACAAAGACAAAACCCATATATACATGGAGACTAAACAACATGCTGCCTAATACCTATTGTATTAAAGAGGAAATTAAAGTAGAAGCTTAAAAAAATACAGCAAGCCTAAAGAAAACGAGGATAAAATCTATCAGTACTTATGGGATGCAGCAAAAGTGGTTGCCAGAGAGAGAAGTGCAATGCAGGTCCAAAGTAAGAAGTGAGAAGCCTCCTCTGAAGACTTAAGGAAATAAACAAAGTGTACCCCACCGATCCACAGTAATAAGTCAACAGGTATCATTATTATTCTTTTGGAGTTATAAAAACTATAGGGTATGGGGCTCTTGTATTGTACATCAATAAAGCCTCAGAATCCTACCTCGATGCTCTGCTCCCACAATCCTATTTGGAAAATGTATAAAGAAGGTGGAAGAAGCAGAAGCTATAGATGTGACAATTATTCTGGTAACATTCCAACTTTCTGTGAACTAAAAATTGATACAAAAATATCCCTAATGCTCAGATGCTGTGAAGCTCATGAAGAATCCGAGAAAATTCTCAGGGGCTGCTAAAATATGGAAGAAATCCAAGAGCTGAGATTTTCCTGTCGAGTTCAGATGTTTCTAATGCTTGGGGTAGAGCTTCAAAGGGGAATAGGAAGACCCCAAACAGATTTTGGTAGTTATAGTGATATTTATAGAACATATTTCCCTCAGTCTCCATCCATACTTCTGAGACCACAAATTGCTTAATTTTTTGACTCTCACAGAAAATGTGTTTATCTCAGAAGCAGTCCCTTTGCCAGATGGCACCATTGCACCCCAGTCTAGCTCAGTTCAAAGTCACATTCATAACACTTCCCATGGACAATAAGTTGGAAGAAGTTTAGTTGTTCAGCCACTCCAAAGCCCAAAATAATATTTAGTTCTCACAATATACAGATAATGTCTCAGCTTTGGGAGAAATTTTGATGGAAAAACAGTAGAGTTTTCCGGTATGGGTTTACGCTTTCTCAGGGGAAAAAAAACAACTGCTTTAGCTTTGTTTCTTCAATGACTACAATACTGCCTGCAAAGAGAAAACACTTAATATATTTGTTTTTGATTACATTCTTTATTAATTCAACAAGCAAGTGACACAGGTCATTTTAGTATGGACAAAACAAGTAGGTATTCCCCTAGGTCCTTGGTCTAATGCTGTGACTTGAAGCTATTGCCCATCCAGACTGAAATTTCAATACCCGGACTCTCTCTTTACAGGATCTTTGATTTGGAGATACCCCAGTATTTATATCTATATCTATATCTATATCTATATCTCTATATCTATATCTATATCTATATAGATATATATAGAGAGAGACAGAGACAGAGAGAGATATGAGATATGTAGATATATATCTATATATAATATGATATATGGGCCTCCCCGGTGGCGCAGCGGTTGGGAGCTGCGCTGTGAAGCTGTCAGCAGCGGCGAGTTCGACGCCCGGCTGGGGAGATTCCCACATGGCGCGGCAGACCTCTCCTGCCTCGCCCGCTGCCCCCTCAGCAGTGTATTTCTGATCTGCCTGTTCTGCTCCCCACTCTGTCTCTGGTGAACCCTCTCGCCGCCCCACGCCTCTGGCCTGTACCCCAGCTTGTATGTATAAATAAAAAAAAATTTTAAAAAAAGCTTTTTTTTTATAATATGATATATGAGACATATTATATATATATGTCTATGTATACCTCTCTCCCTATATGTGTGTGTGTGTGTGTGTGTGTGTGTATACACATATATATGTATATTTATATATACGAAGTTGTTTGCCAACCAATTATCAGCTCTTAACTAGTTGGCCATTATCCAACCATATGCAAGAAATCGATATTTTTTTTTCTTTTCACAAAAAAGGAGTCCCCTTTGTTGACATGTAGTAAGGATTCAAATATTTGGGAATTTAATAATCCAATTACAACATAGAAAATAAACTTGGACAAACCTGATAATGCTTTTTTAAATATTCTTAACTTTTTAAAGCTTGTAAAAATAAGTAATGCTACTCTAACAGTAAGAATTCCTGGGGCTCAAACAGCAATGGGGATATTTTCCGAACACTTAAAACACATAATCTCTAAGTGATTAGTAACTGGATTGAGAAACAGTTAATACTCTCACATTAACAAAGCACTTTCATGTGCTACAACAATAATCAATATAAACACAATCTTGTGTTTGAGCTCTAAGGGCTTTCAGACTGTGTTGCAGGGTCTTTGGCTGCGATGCATTCTGTGATACTCCCATCATCCTTTGTGAGAGCACTGTCTTCCATAGGAAGCTGAGTGTAAAACCGGAACGGAGTGGGCACAAATGCAACACTTCAGATATTCATCCGCGCCCTGGGCTCATCCAGACCTGGCAATCAATCCCTAGCTCATTCTCTGACAATAAATAGCATGTCCTTAATGTTATTCTTTCAGTTCCTCTGACAGACGTGAAGGTGAACCAGGGAGAAGCTCCTAGCTGGTCACCAAAGCTGAGCTCTGCAGCGCCCCTGCCCCATTTCCTGGCTCTCAGCCCAGTGTTCTTAGCAATGCCACCTCCTGACAACCCCCTGCCACCCGAGGCTGGGCTCTCCACCCCCGACTTCATGATACAGACACACGTGCTGACGGAACCTCCCAGCTGTTTATTTTTATTTTTTTAAAAGAGTATTTATGCATATAAGAGCTGGGGTTCAGGCCAGAGGTGTGGGGGTGAGAGGATTCACCAGAGACAAAGTGGGGAGCAGAAAAGGCGGATTTACTGAAATCCACTGCTGAGGGGAGCAGCGGGGGGCGGGGGGACAGGAGAGGTCTGCTGTGCCCTGTGGGTCAGCTCCCTGGCCGGGGATCGAACTCAGGTCGCAGTGGCTGGGGACAGCTCCATAGTGCTGAGACTTAACCCCTTGTGCCCCCAGGGAGGCCCCAGTTTATTTTTATAAACCTACTGGCCCATCTCTGGTCATCACCATCCATGCTGGGCCAATTTCAGGGGTCTTTTGCTTGGACAGGACTTTCTTCAGTATCTTTAACTCATTTCAGTTCTTTCTTAGTCTGTTAAACTCCATTTCATCATACAAAATGCTACATCATCTCCACCGGAAGGCTTTCATCTTCTTGTGCACACACTTTACATCGCTGAGGTCTGAAACTCCCTGATTTTCATTTGAATTTTTGATAGCACACATATTTTTTTTTTTTTGCCAGAAAAGTAACATCAGTCTAGAATCATCAGATAAAAATTTTCCTAATGTAATAGTCCACGAAGTCATCAGATTTTAACTGTAAACGATCTGTTTGAATTAAGGAACTCTTTCTTAGACCATTCTGATGAAACACTTTTTGAAGAAAATTTGACTATTCAAAATTCAGAATACTTTTTAATTGCTTCCTCTGAAAATAACTTTGAGCAAACACGCTTTTGGAGGCCCACCTGAGTTTTAAAACAGCATTTTGTATGTCAAAGAAACAAAAGATGCCAGTCAGCAAGTCTTTACGAACACTGAGGCGTGTTGTGGCCCGGGGCGGAGGCGCGCCCTCGCTGCCTTCCTCCAACTCCAGTCCCCACTCGCGGTTTTCAGGGAACAGCAAACGGCAGGTCACATTAATTAGATGTGATCAAAATGGTCCCTTCCATCTGATCTTTCCCTTTTTAAAAAGGACACTGAGGGCCTCCCTGGTGGTGCAGCGGTTAAGCGCTGTGCTGTGGAGCTATTGGCAGCGGTGACGCGAGTTCGATGCCCGGCCGGGGAGAATCCCACATGGTGCAGCAGACCTCTCCTGCCTCGCCCGCTGCGCCCCTCAGCAGTGTATTTCTGATCTGCCTGTTCTGCTCCCCACTCTGTCTCTGGTGAACCCTCTCGTCACCCCAAGCCTCTGGCCTGTACCCCAGCTTGGATGCATAAATAAATCTTAAGAAAAAAATTTGGGGCCTCCCTGGTGGTGCAGCGGTTGAGCGCTGCGCTGTGGAGCTGTCAGCAGCAGCGATGCGAGTTCGACGCCCGGCCGGGGAGAATCCCACATGGTGCGGCAGACCTCTCCTGCCTCGCCCGCTGCTCCCCTCAGCAGTGTATTTCTGATCTGCCTGTTCTGCTCCCCACTCTGTCTCTGGTGAACCCTCTCGCCGCCCCACGCCTCTGGCCTGTGCCCCATCTTGTATGTGTAAATAAAAAATAAATCTTTAAAAAATAAATAAATAAATAAATAAATCTTTAAAAAAATAAAATAAATTAAAAAGACACTGAAAAAGGCAGCTACTTTGTGACTTCAGCTGAGTCTGGACGATACATCAGGCTGGTTTTCACGACAGTCACAGAGGAGCGCAGGGCCGCGCCCGCCCCAGAGGTCACTCAGCCGCTCAAGTGGCCAGACCGGCCGAGCCTCGAGTCCTCGCGCCCCACCCTCCGCGACCTGGGGCCGCTGCGCTCCTTAGGCCTGGGCCGGGGACCCCAGCAGCGGGAAGGAGGGGGACTCAGCGTCCATCCCGGTTGCTGCTCGTTAGCGGAGGCAGGAAATGACGCCAGGCGCAAGAAGTTATGACGTCTGTGCAGGTGACGTCAGCGCCCGTTTATCCCCGCCGCCCTTCCTCCAGACTCAGGGTAACAGAAGGAACCGTGGCCCTGGCAACCAGCGCAGGCCGTGCTTTACGTCGCAAGCTTTGCAGCAAGCACGCCCGTGTGCCATGTCTCTAAACCCCGCTCTGCCACAGCGAGGACACACATCACACGGCAGGTTTGCAGGTATTTTTCAAGGGTTAATGTGCACGAGTCGGCGTGTAGCTCTGTAGTATTCCGGGGTGGGGACAGGGTCACCGCACACGCCCCTCCTGGAGCAGGAGGCAGAGGGAGGCAGGGACCTCCATAGCACCCCTTTTTCCTAAGCTCCTTCGCCGCCCAATGGCTCAGCCCCGGGGGAAACACGAAGCCGCCAGACCGTCGTCCCAGAGACACCGTTTCACGCCCCGCCTCTCCCCCACGGCGCTGTCTGCCCAAACTCAACAAGCGCGTTTATTACTGCCAGCGAGCGTTGGCTAACAGTATGCAGAAAAGATACCTGGCAGTGATGCAGCCATTTCTGGGAGGAAACAAAAGCACTAATACAAACACCTTTCTAGACTTTTCTTTTCAGCCTAGTTACTGCCAGGTCCGGAAAGCCTGCCGCGGACTCGGGCTCCCTGTGGCTCCGGTTTCCGTATTTTTGTCTCTTCTCTAATCCCACTCTCTGCAAGAATGTGGTGGTCTTTGGGTCATCTCCTGTCTCTCCGCGGCCCTCCCCTCTTCTCCTCCCCTCCCTTCGCCTGCTCTCTTCCCCACCCACTTTCCTCATCTCCCTTTTGTTGTCAGTTATTTACACATCTACAGAACACGGATTATGGCTCGAAAATCCACAGTGCAGGTGCTTCATTCGCCCTCCACTGCACCTGTCTCGCCAGTGCCCTCTTCCCTTCGCCCCTCCCCTCTCCCCGCCCCTCCGCAGCTTCTGCTATCGTGCTAACAGGTACATCTACTGGTCTATGAGTCTAAGAGCTGGTTTTGCTGTGCTTTGCCAGAAGAAGTTTGGGGTTATTTATTTTCTGAGGCTTATTTCAAATCCCTGGTTTACCAGGTGAGCACAGGCACACTCATCCCCACCCCTGCCTCTTCAGAACTAAAACCCACCGCTGTGCCCTGGTCTGGGGTACAGCCCCGCGCCGCCGCTGCAGAATCAGCAGCTCCGTACAGGAAACAGGTCTGCGCAAGGCTGCGGTGGGCTGGTAGTTACACCCGTCTTTAGAACAAACTAAGCCGGCGTAGGAAGCACTTAGCTCCAATCAGCAGAAGGCCGGGGGGTCATTTCCAACCACTGACAACTTTAAAATAGATGATGTCGCCAACAGCATCCTCCTCCTCCCAGAATCCTCAGGCTAGTGCGCACCCAGAGCGGGCGCAAGTGGCGCTGAGCCAGGCTATTCCACGGCAAGGAAGAAACTAGAGGTGCTGGCGCTGTATTTGCCATTGTTGTTGCGGCTAAGTAACTGACACAGGGATCAACACTTCATACCCTAACTGTAAATGCAGTCAGTTTCCAGTCGTAGGTTTACATTCTAGCTCCAAACACAGCACACTGTCCCTTATGCCAGCTCCTGTTCTATAGCCTGGGCTTCTTATGTCGGGTAAGGCAATTATTCCCCCCCCCAAAAAAAAAAAAACGTGAAGCTACGATGCTCTTTCACACCTGGACAGGCCCCAGGTGTCTCCTGGTGCCCCAGCAGACATTGGGGCAGGAAAGTCTTGACTGTCTGTGGAAATTCGGACAACTTCCTGGGCGCCCACGTGCCCTGCCAGACGAGGTGGATGGACCCAGCCCCTCTGTTCTCTGCTGGTCCTCACTAGTCCTCCCCTCTCCTTGAGTGCTCAGGAGGAGCAGGGTGTCCCCACAGGCTGTGGCTAGGCTATTCCGGGGTGCCAGGACCAGCTGCAGGGAAAGGAGAAAGACTCTCTGGGCTGGCGATGACCAGGAACCCTCAGCTTTGAGGTTTTACTCTGAAATAACTGAGAAACCGAGTCGTTGACAAAAACTCTTCTGAGTTTAGCTAACAGGACTCATCCAGAATGAACTTCCTTACACTGAATGTTCTGGCGCCCGAGGCGAGGCGGGAAACTCAGCAGAGACCCGTTCAATCTCTGCTTGGATGAATCCATTGAAAAAATGGACAAAAATCTACCAGGACTATTAAAACTTTGGGGGGTATAAGAAAGTGCCCATAAGTTGGGGCCAGTGTTTGTGACTGTCTCTTGTAGACACAGATGAAAACCCACAGGTCATGGATTACAGATAATGTCATTTACCTGCTCCCAAGGCAGAGTGGAATGTGGTCAAGATGGTTCACTCTAGACAACTTGCTGCGGGAACGAGGGCTGAGGACCAGAGAGCGGGCTCAGGGAGACCAGACCGCACGCATGTGCAGCCTCCAAAGAAGCTTGACTCTCTCTCACTCACGCCCACAAATCTAGTGCATTGTTTAGTGCCTCCCCTTAGTCCACCTCTTCTGGAACCACAGAATGTACACTTGCTTGAAAATAGGGTTTTTGTAGATATAATTAGTGGGCAGACGTTGAGATGAAATCATCCTGGATCGAAGGTGCACCCTACACACCAACATCTTTGTCTTTCTCAGGAGAGGAAGGAACACAGAGGAGAAGACCGGGTGAAAAGGAAAGCAGAGGTGGGGGTGAGGCTGCCTTAAACCAGGGACACCAGAAGCTGGAGGCTTTTGAACATGAAAGGGCAGGCGGGGTCCTGCCCTGGGCCTCAGAGTGGGCAGGACTGTGGGCACCGTGGCTGCAGAATTCCGGCCTCCAGGCCTGTGAGCACGACCAAAAGCTGTCCCAGCCACCGTGACCGCATTCTTTGCTATGAAAGCCCAGGCCACCCACAGAGAGGGAAGGGCACCCCGAGAGAGGGTTCTGGGTGTGCACAATTAGGTTTGCAACACCGAAGGAATTGAGAAGTAGAAAAGCTGGAATTCTTGTGGCTGGAAATTGGGTGCTTTCAGGCAGAGCCAAATAAAGACGGTGTCCCCAGGAGGGCCTCTAATTTGGTCTTCCATGAAGCACATGTTCTCAGCGCTCATGCAGCCTTAACGCTCTGTGCGCGGCTGGCACACCCTGTCCCCCTGCACAGGTCTCCTTGCTGTTGGCTCATCTGGTTCCGCAAAGGCGACGTGCCTCTCCAGGACCACTGCTCTCCACCTGTCCTCTAGGGGGCGCCGTGGCCCCCTACAAATACCAAAGGTTTCCCAGCCTGAAAGCTCAATCATGCAGTCATCCTACTCATGGCTGTCCATGGCACACGTAGGTCCTCAAGAAAGAGAGTTTGAAGGACTCGAAAATTGCAACAGCGATGGTCTCTACTGTGCACGGGGCTGGCCACACACCAGCTGCGTCCTCAACCGTTCTCATGCCAGGTTACAGGGGGTCCAGCACTGGGACCCAGCAGTTTCTACTGTACCTTGCACATATCATGGAGGTCGGTTCTAATAATGTCCTCACTTCACAGACGATGTAACTGAAGCGCAAAGGAGTTAGAGCGTGGACAAAGGTCACAAGCAGCTCCAAGGAGGCTGAGCCAGAACGATGGCTGATATTTCTGTGGCACGAAATTAACTGTCCACAAGTCTCTGTCATCAACCTCAGCATTTAATCGCATCTAATATGTCACCAGCCCTTTCTCCAGAACCATATTCAGTGTCTTAACACTCACTTAGGGTTCAGGAAGACCAAATGATTAGCCAAGATGATGCTGAGGGACCTAAACACGTGATGGTCACTGTCCACGTTGAAATCTACATAAAAGTCACCTGGCATAAATGGACCCTCTAGTCAAGACCTAGGGCAGAACTGGGATGGGCGGGTCCAAGCAATCTGCCTGTTGGATCATATCCCCTGAGGCTCAAGTGTGGTCAAGTTGAGAATCTGCCAAGAGATCTGGACTTGCAATCCACCTACAGCCTCTCACGCCCACACTCTCCTCACCTCACGAAAACCCCTGTTCTGGGCACTCAAGGCCTGCGCCCTTCTCAACCCCGCACCCTACAACTCCTAGGGGAGGGGAGACACGATGAGGCTGCCCTGACCTGCCCAGGGCCTCAGTGAAAAGGGGGGTTCCCTGTGCTCGGCACCAAGCTCCCAGAGTCACCCAGTCAGACATTAGATCAAATTCACACAAAAGGCAGTGAACGGTGTACTCATAAATGGACAAAGAAAAGATCTTATCTGTCATGCAAACTTTCCTAATGGGTTATATGGACTATAAACGAGCATAAAGAGAGAACATCTCACAGTTGTTTGTGTCAGACATTTACAAACTACCGACACGAACTGGGGCATCAATTACACTTTATAGGGCAGATCCCAGAATTAACATACAAATAGTCTCACTCCCTGTGCCCATAGGCATGTGATATCTATCAGCCCTGCCTGGGCTGAGTAGTTCTCTAAACCTATAAAATATTTGATGCAGCACAAATTGAAGCCACGACAAAAACAGCTTTTACGTCAAGTGAAGACTAAATGAAGTGCTGGCTTCTCTGGTTTTATCGTCTAGCGTGCTGGTCCTGAGACGTAGACTGGTTCGAGGGAATTGGTCATAGAGAGGCGGAACACACTCAGAGACACTTCCTTGCTCCCACCTTCAGATGGAAAGAGTCTAAAATAAGAGAATGATTTGACAAATAAAATTTTGAAATTTTGATACACCGATTTTATGTTTCTGCAGAGGAGCCAGGGAGCCCACCACCGAATCTGCTAGAACAGTGTTTGAACAAAGTGTAGGGCACTCAGGCTCTGGGAATAAAATCCACATGTAAAAATTAGTGCAAGCAGAAGAGAAAAGCAGCTGAATAAATAGTCCTAACCTGAGGTCAACTGCATGTGGGCTACAGAGACGCACACACACATGTGAGTGAGTGTGCACGTCCGTGTGTGCTCGTGAAAACTGGCCGCTCGCTCTCCAGTTGGGAAACGGAAAAGTGGTTGCTTCATAATTATGTGCTGTGAGTTCAAAGACTCCTTATGAAAAAGATCAGAGGCCATGGTTTATAATTCTGTAACTAAATACGATTCTGAAGCACAATGTTCTTTCATTCACTGAATAAGTGTTTTTTTGAGCATTTTTTTATGTGACAGGTACTGTGCTATTCTCTACAGAAAAAAATAGTCAAATCAGTTATTAAAGCTAACGGGATACCCCCAACAAATCAATCTATGGAATTTTCTTTTTTCTGAATATAAACAGATTGATTCTAAAGTTCATATAGAAAAAGAAACATCCGGAAAATATCTGTAAAGTAGAGTAAGGGTAGGATTCTCAAGTCACTTGGAGAAAACAAGTATAGGAGAGCCACCTGGAATAAGATGACATTGAGTCCATATGGACATCACACACCGAAATAATTTCCTACACACACACAAACACTGTGTGTGTGTGTATATATATATGTATACATGTGTATATATGTGTATATATGTATATGTATATATATATGTATACACATACACACATATACACACAGTGTGTGTGCATATATAGTGTGTGTGGGAATTATACACACATATATACATACACACATATATGTGTAAATATACACATATCTACCATATATATGCATATACACACACTGGAGAATATATGTACTATATATACTAGAAGCAAATGTGGATGCATTCTCTATCCTGAATATAGGAACAACATTTAAAAACAAAACTCAAAATCAGGATGCTAAAATGTATTAACAAGTTTAGATACATGAAAATAACAATAGTCTTTTCCAGGTAAAACACCTCATATAGGCAAAGGCAAATGATAAATTGGGAGAAATAATTTTCAATTTATAATACTGACACATATCTCTTAAAATTAAAAAAGCTATATCTGATGAAAATGTGTAAAAGGTATGGAAAGCTGCAAAACGTGCAAATAAATATAAAATAGGAAAGATACTATACTTTACTTGCATTAAAATAGAAACAGTTTAAGAACATTTCAGAGCTGTACAACAGAATTGGTGAAGCTGTCCCAGAAACTCACATGCATCCTAGGGGGAGAGATGGATTCCATAATAGAACGACAGCACATTTACCCAGTGCTCCCAAATTCCAAACCTTCACAGGAATGGAAAACATAAGTACAATGTTATTCAACATGGGATTCTTTATAACAGATAATATCAGAAACAAACTAAACGCCCACCCACCAAAGACAAGCAAATCTATAATTAAGATAGATCACTATCAATTAATTTGAAGAAAAATTTTCTTAAAAGGAAAGTGAAGAAAATATAACACAAAATAGCATATATTATATGGATTTTCTATGTAGAGGGCAAAATGAAATATGAACATTCATATGCAACTATTTTTGCAAAAAGAAACAGAAAGAATAAAAGAGAAACTAATAAAAATGGCTATTATGAGTCAAGAGAAGGTGAATGAATAGACATGGGGTGAGGTATCCTAATTATATCTTTATGTACAGTTTGACTTTTGAACTATATGTTTGATATAGTCAAGAAAATTAAATAAAGAGGAAAAAAGCAGACTCTAAAATTATATGCAAAGATAAATAAATCATCCTAACTACATGTCAAATTGTTAACAGATCTATGCATAAATATTATAAATATTATATTATATTATATTATATATATATTGTATATATAATATATATTATATTATAAATATTATATAAATATTATAAATTCAAATATTATAAATTCAAATTCTTATCAATGTATTCTGTACACTCTTGTATGGATATAAGGATGGGAAAGAAAAGTTATTGTTCATTTGGTAAGTTTACATTTGGTAGTGGCATTTCTACCTCTGTTTATGGACATGATAAGATTGAAAAATTACTAAGCTTATTGATATTTTTGGAAACCAAATTTCTTGCACTGGCAGAAGGTACAGAGGAAGGTGAGAAATAAGCCCATGGGGTGGATTTGAAAGTGAGGTAACACAATGCACTTATGAATTAGACAAAACCTTCTCATTAGCAGAGATTCCAGACACATGCAAAGTGACAGTACAATATCACAATATCACTTTCTTACCCAGCACAATTATCAGTTCGGGTCTGACCTTGTCTCAGCTGCACCTCTGCCTACTTCCAGTTCCTCTAGTACTTGGAAGCACAGGTGAGACATCATATTACTGTTCAGCAAATATTTCATGATTTATCTCTAAAAACCAGAGATCTTTCTTTAAAACATACTCAGAAGACCACTGCAATGTGTAAAACAGTAATTGTCAGTCTTGATGTCATCATCTATCCCTGTGTTCACATCCTGAATTGCTTAATAAAGATAATTGTTTTTAAATTTGTTTGAATGAAGAGCCAAATGGGGTCCATTCTGTGATTGGACAAAATGTCACTTTGCTATATTAATTTATTTTTATTAAGGAATAATCACATACCATGAATGTCACCACTTAAGAGTGCACATTTCAGTGGGTTTTAGTACATTCACATGGTTGTACAACCATCACACTGTCTAATTCCATCTTCCCTTATGTCACTTTTAATTCACAAGTTCCCTCTCCATTTCTCTGGGTATCTCTAATTTTGTGATGTTAAAGATTATTGATCCTCCATGCAGATCCATTAAATCATTAAGACTTTAATGTAAATCATAAAACAGTGGCATTTTAATTTTATAACTTCTTGCCCACATATTAGGTGGAATACTTCTAACAATATAAAATTTTCTGTTACCTACCTGGTCTATTCTATTCTATTCTAAAATTTTCTGTACCTTATTTTTATCTAAGAAATAAGAGCATGGATGCTCTATTATATTTACAAATCTTCACAATGAGTTATTTCCAGCAATGAAAACAAGTTCAATTTTAAAAAGTATCACTAAGAAATTATTAATATAAACATATTAATGACTCAATCCACTGCAGTTATTGATTTTATTGATGCACCATCGTTAGTTAATTTTTTTGAATAGGATCCTGGATCTTAATTGAGAAGTTTGATAGCTTCCTTACTAACTGGTATGATAAAAGTATAAGCAACATTTTTCTTATACCTAGAATCAGGCATCTCTTCAAAGAATAAATGGCATTTAAAGACCACATCTGGGTTGCACAGGATATTCTTATTGATGAGTTTATCAGTGTTTCTTAGTATTTTCCATGACCAGAACTAGGTGGTGGTTGTTTGTTTTAATTGAAGTAACACTGCATTCTAATTGTAAAAGTAAGAATGCTAAAAACTGTTCAGAATGTTTGGCCACTGACAAAGGTTAAAACCAACATTAGTGGCAGCAAGGCACCAGGCTGCCAGTAGCCGTAAAAGTCTCAAGGCCAGCAACATTGAGATAGAACTCCCCCTGCCTAGGGCGAGGATTCCAGGAACTCCTAAAGATAACAGCACAGACCATCTGCTCCAGACCCCCTCATCCTTGATGTCTTGCCAAGTTCACTAGGACTTGCTGAATTCCATGGCCTTTATAAGCTGACCCAGTTCTGTACTCGGGGTCCTCATTTTGCCCACAGGACCGCTGTGTCAGTATACCGGGCTGATTTGGACCCTAGCTCGAGCTAGCAATAAATCTCCGCTTTGCTGATTGCATCGAATTATGCCTCAGTCGTATTGGACCCGTAACATACTTTTAACATAATATGAGTTACAGGTATTCACCTTTGAGAATCAGCACGTGTATCTACAACATTGAGATCACCACTAAGAGTCAAAATCCATCCTTTACCATACCAAACCCTCTTCTGTTTTTAAGTAAAATACATAATGAGTTCAATCTGATACTTCCAATCAAATTCAGCAGTGGAGAGCTTCTCCATCATCTCTTCCATTTTGTATCTTAATCTTTTCTCTTGGTGAGAATCTTGGAAATAATACAACTAGAATATTATACAAGTAATTGCCTATTTATCCTACCATTTCAAAATAACATCAAATCGATTACTAAAATTCCCTTTAGTTGTACTCTTATTTTTTAAATTTGGGTTATGTCTCTCTAAAAATGTAGTCTAGTGACTGTTCTGTAAGCACTTGAAATAGTGGCTATGATAGTGACTGGAAATGCATTTACGTTCCTTTATTTTTGATTTTCAGCATTTTTTTATATTTAGCTCTTTTATAATTACTTAAAATAATTAAATCTTATTTAAATAAAAGTTTCTTAAGTCAAATTTCAAATACATGAAGTTGTCAGTCTTACTTCTATTCTTGTCTATTCTATTCTATTTATTCCATATTCCAAAAAGCAGCTTCTAGCTTAGTTTTTGTTTTTGAGATTTTTGGTTAACATTACATTGTATAACAAGTTTACATTGTGTAACTTGTTTTTTAATATAGCCTGAAACGTGTGTGTGTGTGTGTGTGTGTGTGTGTCTGTCTGTCTTTTAAATTCATTCCTTAGATAAATGACAGCATTTTATATTTGCTTCCACCAAAATCCTTTTCTTGCTTACTAATTCACCCTATAACTCATTCCACAGTAGTACACAGAGATTGTCCTTATTCTTTTTCATAACTAACTAGTGATCTGATATGTGGATAAACCATGGGCGATTCAATCAATACCCCACTGGTGGGCACTTGGCTTGATTTGTTTCAGTCACTCGCAAAGCTCCTCTGAACAGTCCTGTGTGTGCCTTCACATATTTTCCCCAGGACATCAGCATCAGTATTGGCTCATGAGACAGACTAGAAGGTCAGCTCTTCAAAGCAACAAGAGTGCTAGTTCTAAATATAAATTCCCACTAAAATGAACCAGTACACCTGCTACCGGGCCCAAGATAAAGAACATTGTGAGCCCAGAACAGTGTGTGTGTGTGTGTGTGTGTGTGTGTGTGTGTGTGTGTGTGTGTCTGTGCAGAAAGTAAGCATGTGGTCAAAGATAAACGAAGTCACATTGGCCAAGTTTGGGAAAATTAAATTAAAAAGAATCGTGGTGGAAGGGATGGTAACGTCGAATGAGGACAGAGTTGATGCCTCTGGGGGATTGTGGCAGGTGTGGACATGACAAGAAAAATGCAGCAAGAACACATGCTTCCGCAACACAAATCTGTGATTCCAACACGGATCCCTGGTAGACCTAGAGCAAGTGATGAGAAACTTCTGGGAATCAGGATATTTGCACAAAGCCTCTTCCCACAGACCCCCTGAGAGTGTCAGTAGGAGGCTGGCTCCTGCAGTGGAAGGTTCCTTGGGCAGTTACAAACTGTTCAGTATTGAAGGAAGAAATGACTGACTGAATCTGCAATGAGGAGATCACAAAACACGTCCCGGTTGTGGCTCACGCTGCAAGGTAACCGCTGGGAATCTTGGAAATGTCCATTTTTGAAAAGAAAAGGTGTGTGTGTGTGTGTGTGTGTGTGTGTGTGTGTGTGTGTGTGTGTGTGTGTGTGTATAGGATTGCTCCAAACTAAAGACACAGGTCAGCACAATGCGATGTGTGATTCTTGACTGGATTCTTGATCAAAAAAAATTTTAAAAACATTGATAAAGGACTTTGGGAACAATGGTGGGACATTTGAGTATGGATTGTGTATGAAATATTGTATCGATGTTAAATTTCTTGGGGGTGATCCACTATGGGTAGGAAGAGAAATGGTGACTTAAAACTAAGGTTCATCTTCCATGAAAGGGAGGAAACGCACATTCCGATAAACAGCTAGTGGGCGTACACTGAGTCATGAGTGAGGACAGTTTGGCAGAATTGAGTGGTATTTTACATGTGCCTACAGAAAAGCACACAGAGGCATATGCACAGGCATATGGGGTCTCCAGGACCCCAGAGACTGGCTTCCACGTGCGGTCCGCTCATAAGCCTCGGTCAGAAGTCCAGAGTGCTCCAGGGGAAAGAGATGCTGCTCTCTTTTTAAGCAAAAGCAGCAACTTGCAAAGCAGCACGTGTTCCTGTTATTAGCCCATTTCATAATTGCCGCGATAAGTGTGTGTGTGTGCTAAACAGTCGAGTGCACGCCAAAGCGCGTTGGCTTAGGAGAGGAAAGAGGGGGTCCAGTCTTCACTTTATACACTTTTAATATTTAAAAAAAGTATAGACATTTGTTAGTTTGATCACTTTAAAAGGACACTAGGGAAGATATCTGCAAATAAAATATTCATTTAATCCCTAATACTTTTCCCGTTTTGTTTCAGAAAAGGTCAGGTGAGAAAATGCGGTGTCCACAGAACATGGGGTTCTCCTCTTCACTTCCTGTGTGTGTTGGTGATGTCTGTTTCATTTGCCATTATTAGCTGTTACTTCTTTCTAGCCTGGGTTTCACTCTAACATACCCTACATGCAGCCTCAAAAAAAGAAAAGGGGGGAATTTAGCTTTGCAACTTTGATTTGCTTCATGCCAGGGGAATTTTTTTTTCTTCCGTTTCATAGCTGGACCTATTTTTGGAGCAGATGAGCTTCTGGAAAGCTTATTTCAATAGATCTGGAGTGAGTGTGATTGTGCGTGTGTGAGTATGTGTGTATGTGTGTGTGTGTGTGCAAGAAAGGAAGAGAGCGAGAGGAGAGAGAGATCTTATGCTTCCAGAACGCCCTGTGAAACACTCCAGTAAATGTCAGGGATTTTGAGATTAGAACAGAGGATTAAGGAAATGGTGCGAGTTATAATTCTGAAGTGCAATCTTCTTTCTCAGCGCAGCTGCTGGGTCTCAGGTCCTCTTTGCTTTATGTGATGATCACAGTGAAAAAGCAGAGAAGCAGGGAGGGAGAGATTTGCCAAGGTTAATATTAAATGCTACTGCAAGTTGTTAAATTCTAAAATGTCTATGCTATGTATGACTATATATGCATACATATTTATCTGCATATAAATATAACAACATACATATATACAAACACGAAATATATATAAATGCATACATCATCATACATAAATACATGTTTACATATGTGTACATATTTACTTGAAATGCATATAAACATAACAAATAATATAAATATATACAGTATACATGAAATATGTATTTATATATAAATCTATATTATATATATGATATAGCAAATTGCAATAGCATTTAATATTAATCTTGGCAAATTTCCTGCCCATTGTGTGATGTCAGTGTCCTCGTTCTAAAGTGAAAGACCACAGATAAAGCTCTTACCTACACAGTGTTCTAAAACCTTCAAATTACAGTACAGATGAGAGTCACAGATTCGAGTACACATGCTTACCCAAAAGATAACTAAAGGAAAACACACACATTATTGGCTGGCTCTCAAGGAAGAAACGCAGGAGGACGTGGGAGCCGTGGAAGTGGGACCCTCGGACAGAAGGAAACGGTGGCTGAAGGGACAGAAGCTCTTGGGTGCTCAGCTCCAGTATTCAGGCGGAGTCCCCAGCAGTGCCCCAAGCCCTCCCCAAAGCCACTCTTCACTTCACCCCGGATTCTTGAGAGGCTGTCGCCGCAGGCCCGCAGCCCAGTCTCTGGAGTCTGTCATTAACCCAGCGCCTGCCGGGGAAGCAGAGGGCGATGATAATTCCCAAGATCTGCCCTGAGCGCGGTTTACTGCGTATCGCACAGATCAATTCTAATCCTCCCAAGGGCCCGAGAAGCGCCGTGGCGGGGACTGAGGGCGCCTCACCTGGAGCCCTCTCCCTGCCCCTGAGCCCTGGCTGCACCGCGGAGGGCCTGGGCAGCGTCTCCTCGCTGGACTGCAGGGAAGTTATGGGGTCACTATTGGACCAAAGCTGGCCCTGAGGTCGCAGACAGACAGACAGACCGCAGAGGCACACTGGTGACAAAGTGGTTGATCAGAGCCGGTGGGCAAGGAATAAACACCCAGAAAACACATGTCAGAAGCTCACAAGGGTGATTCGGGGCCACGCAGCCCCTACACATGGTCTAGCCGGGCGGCAGAGCAGTGACATCACCTGATGTGTGGCCTGTAAATCACCGTTTCCAGAGATTGCTCTGCCCGGCTAAAGGTTAGACATGACATCAGATACTCAAGCTAAAAGGAGGGAGTTGGAAGACGCCTCCTCTTTAAACAAGGCTGTAAATTTGTGGATGGCCACGTGAAGGGTGTGCTGTATCAGATTTCTTGGCTGGTGACTTATTAAATCTCTGTCCTTCCAAACGTGTGTGTTGATGTTTGTTTTGTTCCTGCTTTGTTTTTACTTATCTTTATGGCTTTCGGCCTTGATAGTCATGTTTCCTTGCCCAGAAATCCATCCTTCCCTCCGCTCCACGTTCCTTATCATGGGTTTGTCATTTTCATGCTGCCTAAAATTTCACCACCGTTTTGAAACCGTTTCATACACTCCTAACCCTCTGACATCATACACACAATGCTGCCTCCGATAAAACTTATCGCTGGGGATTATCGTAACTCCTGCATAGGCGGCCAGCTCCTAATTCGTGTCTCCCAGAAACAAAATACTGGATCTTCCTGAAAGTGAAGAGACTTTTAATAAGTATGACTCTGTGGTCTGGACGGTTGCTATGACAACATCCAGCTTTTTGAGCAAGCCCATGATAAGGCATTCATTAGGAAAGTCAGTTCTTTCCTGCAGTGAGGGGGGTTTTTGGCTGCTGCTGTTGTTTTTTTGTTTTTTAACATTTGGCCAAGTAGCTGGCTTTTAAACTGAGCAAGGATTTTATCTAAATTCTCTCATCTTAAACTTCAGAACCAGTCCTTGAAAGCCGAAGATCAAAAAGAGGCATTATTTATCCAAAGATAAATAACTGAACTTGAAGCAGGTTTATCGTGTTCTGAAAACATTTTTCTTTCCCATTCTTGCCTGAATAGATGTAGAATGAGTAAAGATCTCGTCTAGAATTAACACATCCACATCTTGCTTCATTCTATAACCAAAGCAACTACAAGGCAGAATTTAGATACACTGAAGATGAACTCAAATTGTTCTAGGTTGTCTCGGAAAGCCATTTTATCTAGGGCTCCGGATTTCTGGAGCTCTGAGGAGTGATGACAGAGAAAATACAACGCAAAGTGCATTGTAAATGAGGGATTCTGACCCAGGAACTGAGCCAGGGAGGCTGCAAAGCCCATAAATTTCTGGAAGGACACGACACAGTCCTGAAGGGTGTGCAGTGAGCAACTCACCTCACTAGGTAATGCACAGAGCAGAAATGTTTTTGAGAAGACTGCATAGTTTCTGCTAATGGATACATTCATAAAGGAATCATCGAATGCTATGTATTTTCTGATAAGTCAGAACTTCAGTGATATTATTTGTTTAGTGAAGACTTTGAAGTGCAGGTCACACAAATTCAAGCAGAACGGGACTTGAGTATAGTCAAAGGTGCGCCGTAAGGGCTACTGTCCAGCAGCCATTGTCAGCAGTGTTCTTTTGCACATCGTCATGCTACTCCCAGAGGCCTGTTTGAAAACATTAACTGGATGAACACATAGAGCGCAAGTTACTAGATTTTGGTTATCATAAGTGAAAACTTTCGTGAAGGAATGAGACATGGGAAAATTCACTCTGATGGTGGAAAGTGAAAGAGAAATAGCTGCCGGGCCACATGCAGTGAGGGTGGAGTAACGCAAGCCAATCATTTCAAAGGCTGGCGGCACTGGAGAAGCTACCAACCCAAAGGCTCAGCACGCCTGAGGGAGCCCAGAGCTCCATGCGCACACCTTCCCAACACATTTCCCAGGCCAGACCCCTCAGCTTTTGTCTTACTCCTGAGCTGCGCTCAAGGTCTGCTGGCAGATCTCGTCTCTCTGGACTCAAGCCCACGACCCAGGCATTGAAAACATGCACTGAAACATGCCCAGCCGAGGCCTTGTTTATTGTATCGCAAGCGCCTGACCCTGAGCTGTGGATCGCCGAGACGTCCACTTAGAAGACACTCACACAGGGCCACACGGGGCTGCAGCTCTCAACCAAGGATGAAGCTGTGCGCCCCCAAGCTCCCCGCTTGGGCAAGCTCTGGCTGACCCGGATAACTAACACTGGACTGGCCTCTTGTTTTCCCTTCCTGCCTTTAATTCACACTCTTTAAGTTCACCAATAGAGAGAGACTGAAAACCAATGCCCCCTGCCCTTCACACCAATAAGGTAAGGACCTCGGGTTCATCCTCGCCCCCTGCATCCCGGCCCCACTGTGAGTTCCAGGCAGGCACTGCACCCCAAGCCCTGTGAGGAATAAACATATTTCCCCAACCCCCAGATCTGCCCAGTCACAGCAGAAGGTTCGCGGGGAAGTGTCCGGGCGGCTCACCAGGCCCCGCACACAGGACAGCCCTCCCCCCTCTAGCCAGGGGGGCCCTGCTGATAAGCGGGACAACACAAACCAAGGCGGGCCCCTTTCTTCCTGCCTGGACATGGGCTCGGCTCCAAAGCCGCTAACACAGGCTGTGCCGTGCTGTCCACCTCCACCCTCCGCCTCACTCCACATGCAGCGGCAGGAGGGAGGGCCGCCAGGCCTGGGCCGAATTCTGCATCGGCTCTCGGGATTCGCACCGCCGGGCATCCCTGAAAGCCCGGGGCCTGTGGGCACTGCTCTGCAGCTCCTGTGATTTGGTTACATCTTGGGGCGAAGGGGTCTTCAGATTGAGCCAAGTTTCCCGATTAGCTGACATGTTAGGAAAGAGAGATTACGTGGACGAGACCCGCCGTCCAGGCCAAGTCTGTGTTGGGCCAGATGAGACAGGCCTCTCGCTCGGGCCGGCCAGTGAGCGTGGACTCGTGGTGTTGGGCCTGGAAACGGTCAGGGCTGTGAGGATGTGCCCCAACAGCCGTGAGCTCGGATGACGACCGAGCCTCAGAGGCGGATCCCCCCTTTGCTGCAGCGTCCTGAGCCCCTGAGAAGAGCGCCAGGCTCACCACACCCGGACTTGGGAAAACCGAGGAACTCGGATTATCATGCTGTGACTCCGTTCAAAACTACTTGATGGTTTGGATCAATTCGGGGTGTCTTGCCACTCGCAGGTGTCTACACGCGTTGCCAGCTCCTTCAGAGAGTCGGCGAGAAGGTAGCGAAGCTGCTCCTGTAGACGCCCACTTCGGCGAGAGGCGCGGCTCGCTTTCTGGGCCGTGCAGTGCCGGCTGCTGCGAGGAAGGGTTGCTGCTCACATACTGCAGTGCAGGCCGGGATGCAAGAGTGGGGTGCAGGACACGGCAACGTGACGTTCCTACCGTGCCGTTCGCTGGGCCTGCTGCAACTTCGTGCCCCATCTGTGTGGTCTAACGACAAAGCTGGAGGGTTTCATGACTCTGGACGTCAGAAGCCCAAGGTCAAGGTGTCGTGTGTCAGCAGGGACGGGTGTGCACCAAGCCTCACCTTGGCTGGCAGGCGGCTACCTGTTTCCTTTGTCTTCACCTCAACCTCTTTGTTTGTCTGCCTCTTTGTCTACATGTCTCCTTTCTTTTTTTTTTTTTTTAAAGATTTATTTATTTATGCATACAAGCTGGGGTGCAGGCCATAGTGTGTGGGTTGGGGAGAGGATTCACCAGAAACAGAGTGGGGAGCGGTACAGCTGGATCGACCGAAATCCACTGCTGAGGGGGGCAGCGGGGAGACAGGAGAGGTCTGCTGCACCCTGTGGGAAGCTCCCTGGCCGGGGATCGAACTCGTGTTGCAGTGGCTGCAGACAGCTTCATAGGCTGAGACTTAACTCCTGCACCACCAGAGAGGCCCTACATGTTTCCTTTTTATAAGACCATCAGTCGTATTAGGTTAGAACCCATCCTAACATCTTTATTTTACTCTGTTCACCTTGGCATAGACTCTAGCACCAAAGAAGCTCACTTTCTGAGATAGAAGGGGGTGGAGACATGTGGAGACATGTATGCTTTGGGGGACGCTATCCAGCCCATAACACCCACGATGCAGGAAGGAGCAAAGCATCCAGGGACCCCCCCACTCCATATAAATGACCTCGGGAGGGATAAAGGAGAACAAGAACCCTGAATTAGACTCCACATTTAAGTCCTTAGATTGGAGCAGACAAGCTACCCTGTCATGCTAAGATTATGATTTTTTTCACCTCCTTTTGAGGGACAAAAGTTAACACCATAAAACAGTTAACACCATAAATCTTTCCGAATAAAGCAGACCTCATATTCAAAACAAAGAAATAATTCTTAAAATAAAAAGGACTATGTTTAAGGCATCAATAGCTTTTCCTCCTTGCAAACTTCCTCCGTGTTTTGAGAGACAGATAAAGAAATTTTCATTTCCTTATTAGTTGAACTGAGCTGTGTAAATATTTTTGATTGGCACCACGTGTCTTAGCCAGATTCTAGAACACCGAGCCATGTGTCAGTGGTGTTCAAAGAATCTAAGACGCTTCCGTGTGTCCTCAAATCTAGATCATTGGGCCTTCCTTCTCCCCTGTGGTGACGGTGGGAATTACATACACCAAAAAACTGCCTTCTGACTAAACAAGTCTGGAGGCAGTCCAATAAAGGTGCAGATACCTGTTTGCTTGCTTTAATGCATAGTATCAGGTCACCAAGACCACGATGAATAGATTTATCAAACATAGGGCCGGTCTGCTGTTCCGCTGTCAACTGGCTTCTTCATTAGTCAGTCATCTTGTGGAAATAAAAATGAATCCAACAGAAAACATCAGAATTACATTCTTCTGAATGTTATTTAAATTCTTGATTTAAAACTTACTTTATTTCCTATTTTAAGGTTGATTTTTCAAATAATACCTTTATAACCTAGCATGTTGAATTAAGCAACAATAATATTAATAAATCTTTCTTACCAAAGGTGTAAATATCTCATATATATTTATCCATTGAGTTACTAATGTTGTGACAAAGTTAATACTATAAATCTTTCAGAATAAAGCAGACCTCATATTCAAAACAAAGAAATGATTCTTAAAATAAAAAGGACTATGTTTAAAGCATCAATGGCTATTTCCTCCTTGCAAACTTCCTCCATGTTTTTCAACTGTGTCCTAACAATTCAGGAGAAGACAAGAATCAGTGGAAATTCTCTGACATGAGCATAACAGAATGAGGAACCACAGGTCTCTTGGCCAAGGCATTCATCAACTTTTCAGGAATATCACAAAAGGAATCAGGAAAAATCTAAAAGTGAAGATAAAACCAGCCTGGGCAGTTGATCTGGTTAAATGCCTCATTCTCAAAGCCTTGGCAGATTTAAACATTAAGTGTGCCCTTATTCAGACCACCCTTACTCAGAGACATTAGGAAGATTTCCTTGCTCTCAGGAGATGACGTGTTCATGGCCCATTCCCCTAAACCTCAGAAAACTGGCTAACTGCAGCCAAGTATGTGCTGACATATAGGCACAGAAAACACAAACCTGATAAAAAAAAAAAAAGGAATATGAAGTGTTGCTATCAAAAACGACATTGCTGACTAAACCAAGAGGGGGACAGTGACCTCTGGTGAGCATAACATGGTTGAAGGTAGATCAGATAGACACTTCAGAGATCCTCCTCCTTAGCCCTGTTCTTGGCGCTATCAGCCCCAACCAGCACCCACCTGCAAAAGGAACTTGCCCCAAGAGTCTCTTACGCGTGTTTGCTACTGACACTTACATGCCGCTTCCGCCAGGCTGGATGGAAGCAGGGGTCAGGACACTTTCCAGCCCACAACTCTGGCTTCCCACCCCACCCACTGCTCCCAGCCCACCAGCCCTCAGGCCCTTAGGGAGAGGGTGTCCAGAAATCACAGAAAACAAACAGGATTCCATGTGTTTCTATGCACTTAATCTCCTGTTTGAAAGACAGGTGAAAGAGTCTTGTTGAGTCAAAGATGAAAGATGTTTTTGAAGGTGAGACTGATAGAGGAAGGCTCTGCAGAAAGATAAAAGACCTGCTTTGAGAGTGCCTTTTCCTTTTTCCCCTTAAAAGGCCTCCTTTTATGTCTCCCTGAGGTTATGCAGCGAGAGGACAGCGCCCTCAATGGCCCGTCTTCATTTTAGAAGAGGAAATGGTTCAGATTGGGACTTGTAAGGAAATAAAGACTTGAGGATGCACAAGATGTCCTGAGATTGAGCAGACTTGATGAGTCATTCTGTAGTGAGTGAGCAGCCACCTTCAGATGAAATTTACTTTATCACCCTACTGATTTTGTCATTCGTTAACTGACCTATCCTTCAAAGACATTCAACTACTCAACACAGAAGCAAAGCAGCAAAGCAGCACAGTAATTTGAAAGACGACCTATGAGTCATTTCCTTCTTGGTTTGCCCTCTCATGCCCCGCAAGTTCTACCTTCCAGACGAGCCCCTCGGGCAGAGCCTCCAAGGGCTGCAAGACATACAAGGGATTCCAGGCACACAAAGGACCAGGTGACTGGACTTGGGATTTTACGAAAATGTTGGTGAGTCTACAGCAGCAATAGGAGTCCAGGGTAGAATTTACCATGTGAGACCTGAGAGGTGTGAAGGACACCAGATCCTAGCAAAGGCCTTAAGAAGACACATCTGATCAGCTCAGCAGATGGGGCAATGGTAGGGTGTGTGGAGAGAGCACAGAACGACCTTCCACGTACCTCAGGTCCACCTCCCTGGGCAGAGTGGGGTCAGAGGTAACACGCAGGTAGGTTTAGCTCTACGAAAGAGCACTGCCAGATGCCCTTTCAGGATCCGCCAGGGGAGACAGACAGCCTCCGAACACCGCCTCCCCACCATGGCAGCAGAGCCCTGGAGGTGGGCTCAATGGAGTGTCTGTGTGGCAGTCCTGAGGCTCCTGTGGGAGCAGAGGCTGCAGGACAGGAGCTGGCAGACAAGCAAGAGACCAAGCAAGCAAGACGAGCAAGGACCAGGAGGCTGAGCAGCCCACCTCTCCACAGGCTCTCAGGAAAAGGTAAGAGGTTTAAAGCAGGTGGTTGGGAAGCTGAGTGGCCGACCCATGAGCTCCAGCGGCAGGCCACGGGGAGGAACCCAATAGCCCCTCAGTGCAGGACAGCAAGACATAGGCCCAGCAAGTCAGAGTCTCTCTTGAGGCCAGATCAACAGGTGAGGCCCTCTGGCCGGACCGTCCACACTTGAGGAAGAGGGAGGAAAGCAAAAAGTGGGCTAGAACCTTGACTTTTGAATGGATATTTACCCAAAGGGGCCAAAGTTTTAATTCACAGGATTAAAATGGGGGTTAAAACTGAAGTGTCAATGAAGTTACCAAAATACAGGAGAAAAACAGCTTTGGAGTCCCAAAGTTGGGTCTGCATGTGTGTACTTTATAAAGGGAATGAAAATGTCAGGGCTGGGGAGTCGGGGGGCAAGCAATGGGGCTTGCTGGGGACCAGATATGGGCCAGGTTCAGAGACAGAGAGAAGGGCCGATGCTGTATCCCTGGGCCTTAGACAATAGGGGCACCCAGAGGGTGGAAGGATCCTGGCAGTCAGAAGCCAAAAGCAAATTCCTAGGTCTGTAGGTGAGATCAAAAGTGATTCCCCAACTCGCCTGAATAAAGATGCTCCAGATGGGAGCCTGGGATAGAGAAAAGAGGTCCCCAGAAGGCCAAGCTCTCTGGAGCCTGGGAAGCTCCCTAAGGGAGAGTCAGTGACCACCCTCTGCCAAGACAGAGAGCACCCAGCCAAAGTTCTCCTTTCTTCTCCCTCCTCTGGCCTTCACACTCATCAGACTCCCTCAGAATCCTCAGAGGTGTCAGACTCCTTCTGAGTCCCTCACTCTCCTCAGACTCCTCAGGCTCTTTCAGTCTCCCACAAATTTTTCAGTCTCCCTCAGACTCCTCAGGCTCCCTCAGTTTCCCTCAGACTCCTCAGACTCCCTCAGACTC